>JAQFZF010002014.1:0-13036 GCA_034695365.1 Enchytraeus norvegicus
TTTGGTGGATTGATGATATTTTTATTTGAGAGAAATAGGCTTTCTTTCATATTTCTTGCTGGTTTTGGCTGGTCCATTAATTTATTTAAAGGATGATCGGAGGAGGCTGTCTTCTATTTTAAGTTTGAAGTATGTAGGTTACAGTGATCTTTTAATGACAAGACTTTGGTTTCTTAATATTTACAGTCCATTGTGAGAGTTTATGAATTCTCTTATGTATTCTTTTTAGTTCAATGTATTTTTTTTAGTTCTATGTATTCTCTTTTCAGTTCTCTTTCTCTATGTATGACTGAATGTTTCTATTTCTCTCCATGGATGTATATCTCAATGTTGTGTTGTAGGTTCTACCTCAGTAAACACAGCGGTAGGCAGCTCAGTTTACAAGAATTTCACTCCATGGCTGTTTGTCTAGATATGTATGTGTGTATGCATGAAATTTACCGTTCTATATCTATTATGTATGTGCACGTATGTCTGTCCAGTGTCCATATACATGTGTGTCCAGGGCTGTGTGTGTTTAAGGTTCTACCTAAGTAATGGGGTAGACAGCTCTATGTATATCTGTGTACATATGTCTATACTCTAATGTATGTCTAAGGTTCTACCTAGGTAAACACAGCGGTAGACAGCTCAGCATACAGCCCCAGCATGGCTGTATGTCTATATGTATGTGTGTACGCGTTTCCATATGTGTGTGCACATATTACACTTCGTATGTCTGTATGTTTCTGTGTATGTTCTAGGTTCTACCTCAGTAAGCACAGCGGCAGACAGCTCAGTTTACAGCCCCAGCATGGCTCAGCTGACCTCCACGCCATATTCTTTGGCGGCGTGCAGGGAGCTTCAGGCGGCTCATCGAGCGGCACAAAGCGTCCGGCGCCCGGCTCATCAGCGGCTTCAGTGGATTGTGAGGAGGGAGCGGGGGGTGCCGCAGGGGGCTCAATGGGGGGCGCTGTGAGTGGTAAGGGGGGCACGAGAAAACATATAATACAAGTCTCTACGTATCATATGGTCATACTCATGCTGTTCAACAACAGAGAGTCCTGGACGTATGAGGTTTGAGTGATATATTTATTTTATTTAAATGTATTTTTATGTCACATTTGAATGGACTAGTCTTTATGACTTGTACTTTACTTGAGCAGAAGGCTACAGGATTGATGTGCCACTAATTATGGCCTTGGTAAGAAGGTTTACGTTAAACGCTTATGCATAACAAGTGCATAATCGCATATTTTTCTGTCATTATTTCTCATCCTATTGTCTCTTTTAATCTGACCTATTTACTGTTCCTGATAATTTAAGCTGTTGATCATTACTTTGTTCTATTAGATTGATTGACTGATTTATCGATTGATTGGATTGGTTAATTGATTAATTGATTGATTGATTGTAACAGGAGATATGGAATGAGACGGATATCCCTGAGAGAGATTTAATGCGCTCGATGCTGTCGCTGGTTCTTTGATTGATTGATTGATTGATTGATTGATTGTAACAGGAGATAAGGAATGAGACAGATATCCCTGAGAGAGCTTTAATGCGCTCGATGCAGTCGCTGGCCCTGGGTAAGATCACACAGAGGATCCTGTCTAAGGACCCCAGGAACAAGGACATAGAGTCTGACCACATATTCACCATCAATGACCAATTCACCTCTAAACTGTTCCGCGTCAAAATACAAACAGGTACGACGGTACGTGTGTGTTTGCATGCAAGAAAAAGAGGGAGAATCTATGTTTATTTCAGAATACACGATGGCATAGATATGCTCATAGAGAAGATACACTTTACCCTATCTGCCTAACCAGCTATCAGTCATACTAGTAATTATAAATAAATTATAATGCAGAAATGTTCTTTGAAACAATTGTGTAGAAACAGAACCCTATGAAACAAAATAGATGTATGTGTGCTTGACACTGCTTGTGTATATACAATTCACCTCCGATCCATTTCTATTTTATGTCTGGATATTTTTGTCGTTGCAGATATGTTCTCGTATGAGTCACAGATATGGAAAGGGCGTGAATTCAAATAGAATTGTACAAACCTGAGGTCCATGGTTTAAATCCGGGAGGCCAATTAGAATGCAAAATCTCAGACATACATTCAGATTAGATATATGTGATTATATCGAACTAACTTATTGTCCCTGACATAGCCTTTCGGTGAGGCTCAGGACGTTAAATCCTCATTGTTGATTGATTGATTGATTGAGTGATAATTTATAATTTGAATGGTTAAATCCTATGGTGTTATCAGTGGGATAGTCTAATCGAATTCTTTTGAAGTTTTAGATCTAAATAATATTTAAGAAACAATTTATGTGGTGTTTTGTCGTCTGTTACCCTTTCTGTTACCTGTTTCTGTGGATTTTTTGTCGTCTAGGACTCCTCAGTAGGCCTATTCATTTCACTTTAGGCCTAATGTATTTATAATGTTTTTTTACTGCAGTTGCAGCTAAAGGTGATACAGAGCCTGAGAGGATAGATACTCGTAACAAGGTCGACGAGGATAGGAAACATGAATATCCTTTCAATATCTATTATTTTATAAATTAGGATATAATTAGTTATATTGTTATGTTTTTATTATTTTAATTTTAATATAAAATTAGAAATGACCTTGATGATAAATGACCCTGAGCTAATAAGTAAGATAAATTTTCTTTTATTACATTGGAAAATAAACTTGTGTATAGATGATAGTAAGCATTTTAATTCCATCTCTTGATATTTTAATGCCATGTCGCTCACTGTGCTGCTGGAAGATATTTCTTTGTAACGTTGGATCGCCATGGACAACCGCTGCAGCAAGAAAGATCATTATTGGCTTAAATAATAAATAATAATTTATACTTTTGAGTACTCCCCTAAATAATTGAATTTCTTTAAATTTGAGAATTTTCATTTTTTACTTAAATGGAGTTCGTGCACTGTCTGTTAACTGTTCTAAATGATTTATGTATTAAGATATTGGTTTGTAAACATTGATTTATATATTGACTTATTTTCTAACTTTTAAATTTATGAAACATGTAATGAATTCGCTGCCTCTGCCGCTGCTGGGGGCCGTTACTGCCTCAACCCGTCGCTGAGGGGAAATCGAACCCCTGGGTCTGAGGTCTTCGCCCCACTCAATGCTGAGTTCATCGGCGCCTCGGACTCGAGCCCATGCTCGGCCAAGGCTAGGGGTTTTTAAGCCCTCTTCGATAGATGACGAGTTCCGGTGAAGAGGTTTCCCAGACATCCATCTATCTTATTATATTAACTCACACAAACTGAGGATGTAGTTGTATATCGAGCGATGATATTAGATGAACATCAACAGTGTTAGTAGAACGTGAAACAAGTCAGTCCTTGATTAATACGTGCGAGCCAAAAGACGTGGGGGGGGTACGCGATAAGTTATATACATATAACTATATATACTTTAAATTAACTATACTATATACTTAGTCACTTATTCTTAATTACCGTATACTTAGTTACGTATATTACGTGATCGCAACGCTCTTAACGTGGCGAGACGAATAAGGGAATACCTTATTTAGAGCTATTATACTATTAATTCAACTTAATGCTCGCAATGCTCTTAAGCGTGGCGAGACGAATAGGGAGACACCTTATTCATTAAATTAACTTAACACCTATATTTAATCTTTAATATATATCTCTAAGTTATTTAATTAGATTAAATTAATATCATGAGTTCGCAACGCTTTTATTCGTGGCGAGATGAATCAGGAATACCTTATTCCGAGATATTATAGTATTAAATTAACTTAATACCTTTAGTTAAACTTTAATCTATTTCTAAGTTAGCTATTTAAATTCAATTAATATCACATATCGAATAATTCAATACTTTTCGATTAAGTTTCCGATTAAGTTATCTTAACGTTACTTAAAATTAAGCCAATGCTACATACTCAGTAAGCCTCGGCTTGCTAACACGAATAAGGAAATACCTCATTCCGAGATGTCAGCATACTATATAATATATATATATAGCTAGACCTTAAATTTAATAAATCTTCAAGCTATATCACATTGGTACCTACCTTTATCATGGTGTGTATTTTTCCACTCCCAGTTTTCAACAGAAAAGACCCCGGGGGCCGACTCCCTCTTTGACCCCCTCAAAATGTCTCCCAAATAAGCCAAATTTCTCAACAAAGCTTCAAGTGCCCCCAGCCGGGTCCCCCAGCTCACCAAAACTGGAGACGCTAATTTAAATCCCCCGCATTAACTGGTTTCAAATACATCTAGCCGGCGCCACCTGGAGAACCGATAATTTAAACCGCTTTACATTTCGCCTAGTGAAACCTGCTGACAATCGAGTCATTTTCGACTTTCGTTACAAAACATTGTCGTGAATTGCTAATATGGCTAAAATTTAACGTCTGATTTGTTAGCAAAACGGGCCATCAGCCACAGGCAGCACTAGGAACCAAATCATAAACCCTTGGAGCACAGTTAGAATATTTTAACGATTGAGCTAATGCAGCTTCGTTTTGGATGATCAAGATTATAGAGGCGGGAAATGTGCACATTTTGTGGTATTGAGTCCACGTATGTCACGCGGGCAAGATGAAACTTTATCGCACAATCACACAATAAACTTAAAATTTACTAAACTAAGAAAGAACATCACATGAAGTGGCTAAAGCTTGAAACTAATGCCCTGTTATGTCCAGCAACAGCCCCAAATTTATATAATGAAATCTTAGTTCGTCAGTACATATCCTTGACGCGACATGTTGTTGTTGGTGCTGATACGATTGAGGTGGCCATTGTGAGGATCATGAAGCATCGGAAACGTCTCCAACACAACGTTCTTGTTACCGAGGTATGTTCTTTTGTCTTTCTCTCATTTTTTCTGTCGGCATGTCTGTTCTTCTCTCTGTTTATTTGTTGCTTATCTCCCACTATATGGGCCCCTATGTTTGCCTCTGTCTGTTTTTACACATTTTATCTGTCTGTTTTTGTTTGTCCATTTCTCTGTAGCTCTCTGTTTTCCTGACATCGCCACCGGGTGAGAAATAAAAGCTGTTTCTCTGAGGGAATGTTGATTTTTAATGTACATGTAAATAACTTTTGACTGCTGATTGATTGCTTGCACGTGATACCGGGTAATTTGATTGTCTGCAAACATTTAACATCCCTTCAGGCTTGCACATATTTTCACATTGCGTGTGGAATGTATGTCTGTATATTTATGTATAATTATGTAGAAATTGAACATTATGCGTTATGTAATTGTATATTTATTAAGGTGCAGAAGATTTGAAGTCGAAGTTCTTACGGAGTCCAGTTGTTATTAAGAAGCTTGTGTATGTATGTATGTATTGTATTGTATTGTGGTGTATTGTATGTTGGTGCATTCAGGTGACAGAACAGCTCAAGTCTAGGTTCTTACAGAGTCCAATTGTTATGAAGAAGCGTGTGTAATACTGTATGTGTGTTTAATACTGTGTATGTAATATGTATGTATTGTATTATATTGTAAATTTTGTAGGTGACAGAACAGCTCAAGTCTAGGTTCTTACCGAGTCCAGTTGTTATAAAGAAGCGTATCGAGGGTTTAATAGAGAGAGAATATCTGAGCAGAACCGCTGATGATAGGTTTGTGCTAGTACTTATACTGTGCTTCTATTATCATCATCTATGCCTATTATTTTTATGTTATATTTAAGCGAAGTAATATATGTTACCGCCACACTACAGAGAAAACTATAAAATAGATATTGTTTAGTTGTGCAGTTTAATAAATGCCATTATCTCTGATATTAATTTATAAAGCATTGAATTTTTATATTACATTTTTATACATAGAATATATTATACGTGTGCCTATAAAGTCATTTCACTATTCTTTATATGTATGTGTCACTAGAATTTCTGATTTTCTTAAATACATTTGGTCAAATTCTTAGATTTTAATTTTTTTTCAACAGATGCAAGTAAATCTGTCAGTTGTTGGCCTGTATTAAATCTTGTTTTTGTTTTGTTGTACTTACAGGAGGATCTACACATACGTCGCCTAACTAAAGAATATCTGAATTGTTTCATGACTATAAATTTACTGAATATACAAACACCAGTGTGCGTGTGGTGCAGGCCTGCTTGTGGGTAAGTTATAGGACTATATATACTACTGTGCGTGCATGTGTTAGTGTGTTTGTATATGCACACATATTTGTCTATGTATGTGCATACAATAATCCAATACAATACAATGAGGATTTAACGTCCGGTTCCTTACCCGAAGGCGATGTCAGGGACTACATATTCAATGAAGATTCATGTTTGGTAGTGAGCGACTGTGCGTCCCTGCATGTATAGTTTTGTGTATACTGTGTGTGTGAACGTGTTTGTATGCAATATGTGCGTTAGCGTTGTGACGCACATGTCTGTGCCTAAGTATTTGCGTGTGACTGCGTCAATGTTTGTGTATTGAATGAATTGTGTGCACATGTATTTGTGCTTTTATGTGCGTATTTCTGTGCGTGTAGTGAGTGCAAATATAAATACGTCTGTTGTAGATTTAATTTAAATAGTAGCACTGAAGAACGATTCTCACCCGCTGTGTTATGTAGCATGTGTTATGTTGCTGGGTGATTGTTTAATTGAGCTCCAACAGAAGATATCCAAGTTTCTTTGTGATCATAACAATATGTATTAATAATTAAGCGCCTACTTTTATTGGTTTATATATATATAAGTCGATACGCTCTTGATATTGTCGGGCTGAGCCAATGGCTCTGTTGGTTAAGCGTCTGAATCGATAGGGTTCCATGGGCGCACGGTTCAAATTCAGGGCTCACCTGTCACTAATATAGACTTTCGGCTGCGAAACTGACGCAGTGACGCTGCATTCGTTATTATCCTGTAGCCTTTCGTTTTTAAAACAAACGTTTGTATGAACATTTGTATAAGTCATAACAATTTATTTTATTTTACTGGACTAACTTTATAATGGGATGGACAGGAGACTTTCTAGAACTTTATGTTGTCTGCTTCAAATATTTTTATAAATTGATGAACACTATTAAATTTGCTATCAAATTTGGCTTACTTAAATTGATAAATTAATACTATGCACATTTAAATCATCGATATCAATTTTGTTAATCAAAGTGTCTTAATTACACTATTTTGAAGTTATGCATTGATATGCAATGAACATTGAACATTAGATTTAATTTTGTAGTCCAATCCCCAGTGAAGCCGATTCAAATTGGGATTGACGCAGGTTTTGAATTGTGACCGTGCAATATAATTATCAATCATGGGCTGGGTTTAAAACAAAATTAATGGTCTCCTGCTTTAAAGACTGGTTTGCTACCGATTAAGCTAACCTATTCAAATAGCTCAAAAGAAACTACATGTAAAATATTATAACCCATGATGATTGATTGCTTGCAGGTGTGTGCTATATCAGTTTGGGTATAGGTTTGTGTGTACATAGTTACGTTTATATTGCTTTTGCTTTATATTAACTTAATACTTTTGATAACACCCTGATGGGTGCTATTCCGTGAGTTCGCGCCACACATCCGGGCTTGAGCACATCTTTGATATCATTCCTAGTATTCATTGGATCCCAGTTTCCTGGGATCCATTCAAGATTTGGTCATGGAAGGGTCAGGTCCTTGGAAGACAACTTTAGGTCTTCTTGGAAGACAACTTTAGGAGGAGACCCCCCCCCCTCTTGATAGAGGTAGCTCGGAACTCAGTTCAATATTGGCTTACGTCATGATAAAGAAGTAATTTTAGTTAACGTATGGTTATGATTCTAAATACACTGTACAGATCTATGAAGTTCACAATAAACAAGTCTAAAACAATTGTTGGAGAAAATGTTACAACAGTTCAACTATTTACACATCAAGAAGATCTGATGCCCAGTTCTGAGGAATTGATCGAATTATTTACAAAATTAATAGTAAATTTAAGAGAGCGAAATACAAGCACACGTAGAAAGTTCTAAAAGAAGTCAAACAGTGGGCCGTAAGTGAAGATAAACCTACTTATCTAGCTGACCACAGCGAGCATATTATAGTAGTTGAATTATATTCCATGTTTAGCTAAAGTTGCCATTATACCTTTCCTCACCTCGTCCTCACCTTAGCCTTGGATGAGGTAGTGTTGAACTGGAACACCTGAAAATCTGTTTAATTTAGGAATTGAATTCTATTTACAGATTACAACACGAAAAACGAAAGCATTCAAGCAGGCGGCCGTCAGCGATGTATCAACATCAACATAACATGTATCATTATCTAGCTGACTACAACAATTAAAACAATAGATTTAAGAAATGGAGTTATATTTACAATAGGCCTCCTGCAACTCTTAGATTGTTTCTCACATCATCCAAGGAAATAAAAACAAACGTTAAAAACTTTTATTTCAATAAAGACTGCGGAATCTATTAGACTTGCAGATTAAGCAACTCTTAGCAGTCCTCACATCATTCTTTACATTGAAACAGACGATGAAAATAAAATATTTAAAGAGTGGAGTTGCAGATAAAGCTGCAATTAATAGAGCAAGATAGACTATCTCACAAATACAAACAATATGAATTTAAAGCCCGGTTCCTCACCAGAAGGTGATATAAGAGACACAATCCAACGAATTGAAAACAATTCCTATAACAAAACATCGTTACGGTATGAACGGAATCTGTTGGATTTATAGATATTGCAGCACCTAAAGACTTAGTACTGCCTCTGACATTATCCGTGACTGAGAAGACGGACTTTGAAAGCAGAAAATTTTGTTAAGGAATATGGTTAGAGAAGCAGATAAAACATTCTGCAGCCGTCCCTCAGATCATATTTGTACAAAGAAACGGCGGTAAAAATAAAATATTTGAGAAACTAACTGTTGGACTGGCAAAAAAAGCAGCTCTTGAAACTTCTTACATCATCTGTGACTGAGAAAACAAGTATTGAAAACAAATCAGATTGTCACAAAATCTAGTTAGATTTGCAGAAAAAGCATCTAACCTATAATTCAAGGAACGAAAACAATCGTTGAAAGCAAAAAGATAGACTTCCATCCAGTGGCGTCGCTACCAGTGGAGCGCTGGACCGTACCCTGAGACTTTTTAAAATATTTTTTATACAACGTTTTTCTTCCAATACGAATAATCTTGGCTATGTCATAATCGTGAATTAATGATTCTTGAATCCTAACCGTTCCGTATTGAATTATGCATAGGCCTATAGGCCAATATATGAGAAGTTATGCATTAAATACATGCTCTCCACTTGTATGTGTTACAGTTATAGTGACGTTACTGACGCACAGTAATTAAATGCGTTGTGCCTTAAAAAACAATCTGTGCTCCTCCTGAACAAAAATCCTGGCGACGCCACTGCTTCCATCTCTTGTAGCTTCTCTCGCATCATCCATGACTTAGAAGACAGATATTAAAATAAGATTGTTACTGAATACAATACCAAGATGATTTAACGTCCAGCTTCTCACCCGAAGGCGATTTCAGGGACGTCTAGTTTGACTTGCAGACAAAACAGCTCTAAGCGGCCCTGTGACAGGAGGCATCGTTCCACCTCCAGCCAAACACCCACAACAGCTGCACACAGTGCTCCTCTCCGTTGGCATTGTTTGGCTCACCGCTGTTCCAATAGCTGTACCCGTCCAGTCTCGAACCCTCCCCCTCCCAATACCATCCGCTCTCCTCCACCCCGTCAACTGCATTAATCGTACCTCTTCTATGACGACGGATCGAGTCGGATAAATGACTTTTTTTCACTTCATCTGCTGCATTAATCGTACCTCTTCTAATACCATCTGTGGCATTAATGGCACCTCTTCTAACACGAGGGGAGGAGTTGGCGGAGTCGGAGGCAGAGCGACGGACTGTTGTACGAGAGTTGTATCTACTGAGACCTATCCACACGTCGCAGTTCTGTGTGTCTGAATATATAATGGAACTTTCTTTTTATACAATAAAAGCTGTAAAGCTACATGTATGTTTATGTTTAACGTTGCTGCATTACCGAAGGAACGACCAAAGTAAGAAACGGGCTTGGTTGGGACTCGAACCCGTAACATCTTGCTTATCGATCCAGAGTGTTGCAACTGCAAGCAATTCTATGCCACCAGAACGCACTTGTCAATGCATAAACCGAAGAGAAAGCGAGACCCCAAACAACGCAAGTTCATTAGCCAGGGCAAGAGTGTCTAATTAAACAAGAAGAAACAAATGGTTTTCATCACATTAGGTAAACGGATGTGGCATTAAATCTCTGATCTAAATGATTTTGTTATTTGATTTATTGATTTATATAAATATTAATTGGTTGATTGACGCTAGATTGTCTGACTGACTGATTGATTGATTGATTATCTGATTGTTCTTTTTTACCCCGGGTGTAAACAGCCCTGTGGGACCAGTGTGGGTTTTATAAAACTATTCATTAAGAATGGAATGAATCGTGGTCCGGCTACTCGAGATCGACTAGATTGCAAGAAACTGATTGATCGATCGATCAATAGATTGATTGATCTATTGATTACCTTTAGTACCACGCAGCAGCTCGCTGACAACCTTCTGCTCCTGAGCTGACTTGATGCTAACCAGTCTTCCACTCTCCATGTGACATCTTTCCCTGGCGGTGATCCAGGAAACTCTCTCAGAGTAGAGTCCATAACAGCTTCCGGTCACTCCACTGTATACGTAGCCATCCACGGAACATTTGCGGACGTCTCCGGCCACAGACCAGCTGATGCCAGGTGCTGCAGCTGCTGATTTATCACCGCTAGTAAGAGCTGCTGAATGTACTCCGTATGCATCTGAAAAGTGTTTGGAAATTCACGATTACTAATAATATTTACTTGTAATCGAGACCTGAGTCACATTAATAGCTGGAGGTCAATTTATAATAATAAAGAAATTCGACCGTAAATTAGAGCACATTAAAGGTCTCTTTACCGAATATTTTGAATTTTATAATTGTTAATTTATAATTTTGTTTTATATTAATAAATTGCATGTATTTTATGTTATTTATAGGCTTGTGTATGGTATATGTGTAAAGACAAGTATATAGTATTTCGATCAATTTAATATGTGTGTATTTGTATTTTATTTTATGTGCTCATATGACTACAAAATGCACTGCAAATCTGTGACCGATTAATCTAGGCCTTCAGTAACTGTTTTACGATTTACGTGTGGGGTACAATGGATACATGTTAGTGCCTTCGGGCCTTTGTATCCCTTTTCACACTCTCTGTTAGTGTGTGCTTGTTTTGCTTACTTGATTCGTGTGAAATCAAATTCAATTCAATATAAACCTATTCAATATAAGTAATTGAACGGTTTCTAATTTCACGTTATTAAGGAATCATTAGAAATTGGTAGTAAAGTAACTTTTATTCTCCTATTGCAAGAAATCTTAGTAAACACAGAATTACATTTTCATGCCAACAAACCCGAGCTGTTAGGCGACTGAACAGTTGTAAATAAACACAATAAATGATCAAATCGAAGCCCTAGAGAGTCGTTTAAGTTTATTGGAAACTGAAATTCTATCTTACCCAATCGTTCACCAATTCCAATCCAACCTCAGCGCTCCCCCTTTTCTACCATGTCCGTTATATATACTATAGGCCTCTAAGTCCCCCCCCCCACTCTAACTCACCCTTCCCGTTCACAGTATCATAAATTAAGCCACAGTTAATTAGTATGGCTTCCACTAGAAGTTATAGGAGATATTTTCCGTGTTTGGTTAAAGAAATTTGAGAATAATCCTACCGATAACTGGTCGAAGCTCTTCGTACGAGCCAACTAACGCAGATACTGAGGAAGCACACGGAAAACTACACCAGAACCATTTTATATTTCATTGAATTAAGGCAACTCTTTATGAAAAAGTGAAGCCTGTGATTAGACTAACTTGTAGGGTTGATCGATAGAGTGCTCACTAAAGAGCGATATAGCTGAACTTGTAAGAGGTTTTTGTCTTTGTTTTCTCTGATTGCTGGATGAAAGTCCTTAAAGTTAGAACCAATATTATATGTTTCATTCTTCGTTTCTGTTTGTAATTATAATAATAATAGCAATAGCCAATTTACCTCGTCAAATGGCGGGATAGCCAGGATTCGTTTTGAACTTCGGCTAGCAAGTTGCAGTCGCCATAGCGCGTTCTGGAAAAGGTACACCGACTTTGGTTAGAGAAATTTGTTTATTTGAAATTTGTTTAGAGTTATGACTATTATAGCTATAGTGAGCGAAGCAACTTGCTGAAGGCTAAGAAGTTGCAGTCGCCATAGCGCGTTCTGGAAAAGGTACACCGACTGCTGCTATTATAGCTATAGTGAGCGAAGCAACTTGCTGAAGGCTGGCAAGTTGCAACTCTAATGTAATTATTAACTTCAAACTTAATCGTTCAATTATATTTACCCGAGGCGACTGCAGTCGATAAAATATCGGCTCAATGCAATGGAATTAAATTCCACAGTAAAAACTAGAAATGTCATCTCCATAGATGATTTTGGTATAAAAATAATAAATATATACAGGATAACTGGCAGGCCTATAAACCAAACGTTAAACTTAGTTAAATCGTGAGAGTAGCTGGGAGTTTTTGTTTTTGAGATGTTTTTGTTATACTTCGAACAGAGCGTTAGACACTGGAGGTGATCCCCAACTAAGCAATACGGGACACAGGTGACAATGGTTTATCCAGGCCTTGGACCTGCCGCTTGGAAGAGCCCTGGCTACATAGACAGATGATATTGCATATACATCCTCGGTGTTCTCTATGGTGAGCGATATAGTAAATGTGTGTATAAATTTTTGCCTCGAGCCAGCAATCAGCAGATCACTAAATAAATAGATTCTAAATGTGCAACAGGTTGAAAACTCGGTTCTAAATGGCATCACATTGGCTTATCCTGCTACTCCAAACATGGGAAAAGAGTGTTCATGTGGGGGGGGGGTAGATATGTAACAGGGGGTAGTGTTTTCTGTTGATTGGATCGACGATTTG
>JAQFZF010002015.1:0-13036 GCA_034695365.1 Enchytraeus norvegicus
TCGGGCAGTTGGGCTATCGGGCAGTTGGTCATCGGGGAGTTTTCATCGGGGAGTTGGCAATCGGGAGGTTACTAATCAGGCTAATATCGTAGACCCGTAGGCCCAGGATACTGATTTTATGAGTAGTAGGCCCAGGATACAGCTCTATGTAGTAGTAGTAGGCTCGGAATACTGATGTATGAGTAGAAGGCCCAGGATACAGATATATCTAGGCCTAGGGATAGTAGGCTCAGGATACGGACGTAAGCCTAAGGATAGTAGGCTCAGGCTACAGATGTAGGCCTAGGGATAGTAGGCTCAGAATACAGATGTAGGCCTAGGGATAGTAGGCTCAGGATACAGATGTAGGCATATGGATAGTAGGCTCAGGATACAGATGTAGGCCTAGGGATAGTAGGCTCAGGATACAGATGTAGTAGAAGCACTGTAGTAGGCTCAGGATACTGGTGTAGGAGTAGTAGACCCAGGATACAGATATACATCATACATACGTCTTACATACATGTCCATCACAGAACGCACAGGATCATTATATAATTCTACCCTGGAGTTTATTATTGCAGGTGTCCCGACAAGGAGGCAGTAATGCGGTGCCCACGGACAGCTGGACGATAAAGAATGTCAAGGTCAACAACCCGATGGATCAGTACCCGCTGAATGACCTCACGCCCCAGTCTACCTACTTCGTCAAGATGAGAGCTCGAAACAACCTCGGCTGGTCTCCTGCCACTGAACAATTCACATTCACTACTGTCCAAGGTATGCACATTGCACAGTGCCAGAGGTTAAAGCCGATTTAGCGTCAGTTTGGCGACCGAAGGTTACAACACAACAACGTCTCTACCCAATCAGTCAATGAGGATTTAATGTCCGGTTCCTCACCCGAAGGCTACGTCAGGACGTCCCGTAAATATAATATAATACGCAATATCAAATACAGCAACCTTATACCTTTCCTACTAAACATACATGCACACATGCATGCCAACATCCCAAAGGATTGATAAATTATTTAAAGCAATGAGCAGGCAATTCAAGTAAAAAATGTTCAACGTCGGTTTTGACTCTGAAGGCGCTATCAGCAACAAGCCGTACCATGGAATTTAAGCTCATAGCCTTATATCTCTGGAATGCGATAAAATCTGTTAATTTTAACACCTTGCTCATTCTTGAATTATATATACTTTTTTCTGTTAACAGCATAATAAAACATCTTTCTTCTAGAAACAGGTATGTGTATTATGTAGGCTACCTGGTGTCACTCTTGATGAGTATTGAATTTTTTCTAATGTGCCAGCTTTCTCATAATTACACATTTAATGCATGCACAGTACAATATACAGGCTCGATAATTATAATTTGAATGAACCTTATAGATTCCTGTTTTCCAGAAAATACAGTTAATCAGTAATTTAGTAACATTTATTATAGATGTAGTATTTATTGCATATTGCATGTTGTGAATAATTTCATATTTTCAGCAATGGCAGTTGGTAACTCGAGAGGGAGTCAAATAGAGAGCACAGCATGGACTTCCCTCATCCTGACGGCTTTCTTGTTTACACTTCACACTCTATCCTTGTAGAAACCATGTCATTATAATTAGGGCTGTTCCGACTAATTATTTGCTGGGGCCGAATGTCGTTGCTCGATCGAATAGTAGAAGTTGAACTAAATATCAATATTTGTCACGAGACATCTCTTTCTCAAAACGCGGCTTCTTTTTGAGTGGACTGAAGTAAAATTGTCATTTATAAAGTATATGCTGTGGAGTGGATGTAGTAAGACGTTGCATTCTAGACCACAGTGTTAGTCTTCTCATTCTCTGATAAACTTTTTCAGTGGAACTTATTTGCACACTATTCGAAATCTTATTCAATCCAATAGTTGAGCAAATTATTCGTATTCGGCCGAGAAGTGTCACCTATTCGGTACAGTCCTAATTCTACCATCCACAACGACAACAATACCTAGCTTAGCCATGTCACTCGTCGTCGTGATTACAGTGTAGTAGTTGTGAGCCATTCTTTAGCGGGCTGCAGAAATCTGTGTACAGTTTGTGTGAGCCATTCTCTAGCGGGTTGCAGAAATCTGTGTACAGTGTGATCTTTCTGTAGCATGCTACATCTAAACCCCGTTGCTTCAAAATGACTGCAGTTCCATGCTGTTTATCTGATGTATCCTGATTATAATTAGCAAAATAATTTGAGATTAATATCTCAGGCGTTCAACTGTTTTATCTAGCTCTTTGCATCTAGATGCCTTTTTACCGAAGAAAATCGTCTTGGATTGTTTGACTTATTTTTATCTATTCCAACATTATCAGATATTTTTGAGATTATTTTAAGTTGAAGTGGTTTTCAATAAATTATATTGATTTGATGAAAATGAGCGATGGATAGTCAATCTATCAATGATTTAAAATTTTGCAAAATTCACCTCCCAGGCAATTCTGTTATAGATAGGGATCGTTTGGCGGACAAAGAGAATATGCTAAGGCCTACCAAACTTTATCAATATGCATGACCTAAATTTAAACTATATAAGAAGTCGATTTTAGTTAGTCTATTCGATAGAATCATAATTAGTTAGATTCGTATTTGTGTTAATTTGTTATGTAGAGCCATCGCTAAACAAGTGGATGACTATGAGTTCAAAACTTACCATATAGACCATTATAGCCTACATAAATAATATTGAGTTAATAAATATCTTTAATATAAGTAGGTCAATGCGTCAGAATTTTGAGTTGCATAGACAACTCTATGCGAGTCTTATAAATAAGACAATAATAATTTTGTCCGCCATTTACTATTCAGCCAATAATGGTCTTACTTCCGCTGTCAATGCTGTCAATTTTGTGCGTTGTGCGTACCTGTCATTTTCTCGTAATTCTAGTCGTTAAATAATATTCTAGACCTTGTTTCTGATGTTTCAAATAAATCTTATTTTAGTTTTTAACTCATGTATTTGAATACTGAACACTGGTGTTGTGTAATTGTGTAAAGCATCTTAAATAAACCAGTGAAGTATTAGATGTGCTAAGATTTAATGATTGTTCAACATGTACCTATACGCTTCATCAAAGGCATTTCTTAGCATTGTTTGCCTGCTCGATGTTGTGTTCATAGCGTCTGTATATAGCTTTGTGTTCGTGCGTATGTGTCTCTTTGCCTGTCTGTGAATTAATATTCGAATATTCTGTTTTTGTAAAATTATTTCGGAATTGAGATGTATTAATAAGCATTTATTTTATATTGATGTAAGCTTCTTCATATTTCTTTTCTTCATCCTAGAAGAAGTCGTACGAGGGAGTATGCCAGTCGGTTTCAGTTGCAATTTATTGAAACGTCCTACATCCTGTGGGATCACGATCTGTAGATCCTATTGGACTAGAATGTTATACATTCATCCTATTCTACACCGTGTCTTCAAGAACTGAGTCTCTCTTTATTTTTGCGATAAAATCCCAGTTAACCGATTCTTATGAAACTTGAAGACCATAAACGTCAAACAATTACATCGTACATAGCTAAACATTATGGTGATATCTTTGCAAATAAGAAAAGTTAATGATATGCCAGCAAGAAAACTGTCAAAGCAAAATTCCCAATAGATCCAAATGTAACATCATCTTGCTAAACTCTTCTACCCATATCAATATCAATAACTTTCTTCCTTCTGAAGATACCCAAATTAAACATTACAATATGTGATAGAATTGCTTGTGCTTCATTACTTTTTAAGTTTCATAAATATCGGTGGACGGGTAACAATTTTATTGCAATATAAGCAGAGGGATCAGTTATAAAGGATGCCATGTAGAATATTGAACATCCAGCTTGTTCATCAACCGCAATAAGCATACATTTACAATTGTTTTTATTTGTTATATTGATTATAGTAAATCTGCAGGCATTTTCTCCTGTGATTACATTGTGTTGTCATTTAATTTTAGTTAATTTTTGTCCTAATACGATTATTAATATCCAGCATACTGACACTGCATATAGAAGTTTGCTTGTATGTATACCGGTTGTGGAATATGGCATAAGTTTATACGAAATAGTTTAACCATTATTATGAATATAATAGTGAATTAATAATGCTTAAAGATGTCAATTATATATATTACATACATTATTGACATCTCTAAGCATTATTGTACATAATATTCAACTATTTCGTATGAATTTATGCCATCTTCCACAATCGATGTGGCATGTGGCATTTAGGCTACCATATACATTTATTATAGTCTTTGTGGTATTGAAAACAATTTTATGATCTTTGACAGCCTACTTTCATTGAAATAGTTTTAAATATTAATTTGAATGCAAGCTGTGTATGTACATTGTACAATGGTAACGTGTGTGTGCAGTATTTTGCACTGTGCATAGCAAGTAATATTTATTTAATTTTCAAACGCCTGACGGCAATTAAAATTAAATTTGAATGTGTAAACATTAATTGATAGAAATAATTTATTTAATTTTTGCAACTTGCATTTTTGTATGTTTTAGTCAGAAAGAGATGTAGGCCTACTAGCAGGTAGCTTTAAAATTACAGTATCTTCCATAGCAAGGTACCGGTAAATGTATTGATAATACGCCTATGCTTTATTAATGACTAAGCTAAACGCAAATGTATGCTTGCCATAATCCTTTCCCTACATTTCTATAAGTAACCCGTAATTAATTAATTGATCCAATTCAATGTCATATGGAACCTACCATGTACTACAACTTTTATAATATAACAATGTAATAGAGTTTACATGATCATAAGGTCATATACACTCGGACAGGTCAGTCATGTGAACAAATGTTAAACTTTCTACTTATGAAAGTGCAAGCAACAATTTTTTGCTGAAGCCTTTCGCTGGAGTCCTTTGATATGATGTAAGGTATTTGTATTCTTAATATTTTTACTTAATAGGCTACTATTATTAAATTGCAATGTGTCGAATTAGCTAAATTTTCTTTTTCTTTGGTTTGATCGATTTGACTAAATAACTTTTTTTTGTAATTCAATTACATAGTTTGAATGTATTAATATGTATTTTATTATAATTATGGAATATTATACTATAATATAAAACTAAAATGACTAAATGACCTAACTGAATGTCTGAATCCCTCTCTCTCTCTATTCTATTTCCTTTATCAATTATTCTTAAATCTGGAAGCTAGTACTGCTTTCAGCGTGGTGAAGCGTTCTCTTCAATGATTATTTTTTGCTAATTGAGCCCTATGCGAATGAAACGTTTTAATGCTATTAAAGAGAGTTAGTCCGGAATTTAATAAATAAGACGATATTTATAAATACTAATTTTATCACTCGTACGGTTCCGATTAAAAGTAATAGGTGAATATGTAGCCTATGCATGTTGATGAGTAAAAGATGGTCTTGTTAATTTGGCAGAGAGTTAATGTTCTCCTGAATCGATTGTGCATTAATGGTTTATACATAAAATACTCAACATAATATTACATTTTGTTCCCGGTGTGACAGAACTACCGTAGTAAACCAAGCAAAACCTTCAAGTGCTTATTAGATCATAGAAATCTTTCATCATTAGTAAACGTGCTTTTTAACGACAAGTAAAAAATATGTCATATTTTCTCACTCCAGACCGAACACCTGGTGTTACTATATAGCCAACATGGTAATAGCATAGCCTATATAGGCCTATCATTGGTTAAAAAATTAAATGAAAAGACTACTACTTGCATGCATTTATCTCCAATACACATGTAAGAAGCCTAGTCTACGTTCCTTTTAAATAGGCCTAATCTTTGGATTCGTGTAGCATCTAAGTCATTATGATCACTTGAACTACAGCCTTAGTATCTCCACGGATAAATAGCGCACCGTAGTAGTGCAGATGGCTCTTTTAGCTTTTATTTACCACAGGGGTAAAGTTAACTTCAATTGTTTACACAATGAAGTCTACTGCAAGCGATATGTTAAATAGGTATAGGAATGCTTTTAACTTAATTGCCGCACAAATACTAAACATGATATAAAACTCATGCATTGTAGACTATAGGCTTACTTCCGGAATTTCGTTTGACGGAAAATTGTTCAATTAAAGGGTAACTTCTGTACGTTCTATTGATTCTATTTATTTGGTCTATGAGAATTAGAAAGAGGTTACAGCGTTAGTTGAACGTTCACGCAGATTTAAATGATCACATTTCCTCTAGCTTCCCTCTTTCAATTCGACAGTCGAGACAAATTCGTTCTTCGCTTCATAAATTAGCCACATTTCTAACTATCTCTTTGGCCCACTCAAACCTTTACTACTGCAATATTCTGTACTTATGGTCTACTCGAATCCCCAATTATTCCAAATAAACGTGTTCAGAACTGTTTGGCACGTGTTGGCTGCAATCTTTTAAACGTCAAAAGCACTCATATACTCGACCATAAGCCTAAGGAACACGTTTCCACTTCATATGCGTTTTGTTTGAACATTACTACTTTCTTCAGTACGCTTAAAACTGAATTTTCCTACTTGCGTATTTTAATTTTATCATTGTCAGTTTTATGGATAAATGGACTTGCACCATGTTTGATCAGTATTGACACTGCTCGCTTTTAGAACTTGGGACGTGCTAACTGCGTTTGATTGGACCAGTCAGTATTTCCTGTGCTTTTGGAGACGTCCCTGATATCGTCGTTAGATGATGAAACTGACATTAAACCCAAATCGTAGTGAGTTGTATTTCAGTGTTTAAGCTGTCGGTGGAGAATTTACTTAAAATTAATTTAATAAAATCTGATTCCTATCTTTAATTATGTAATTTTTTCCAGAGATTTATGACGCATCATAATGTATGATATTCCATCAAACTCCTAAACCATGCTGCATTTACATGTGCAAATTAACGTGACATTGTAGGCCTACTAGTGGATGTTATGTGATTTTGTAAATGTCGCTAGGTCTATAAATTAAGCATTGTCTTATTGTAGTAAGCCTTTATATCGTGACAGTGAATGATTGGCTAGTCATGAGGCCATGTGCTGGCTCATGTTAAGCTAAATGGTTTATTTCCCATCAAACAATAAAGTGATTAATTAAATTTACTAAATCCGTCTTTAGTAACTCTTTACGCTTCGTTCTTCAAATGTGAAATCTATTGAGTAGAGTAATAAAACATTTTGCATTGGGCATTTTGATTTTACCAAGAGTATTTTCATTGACAAATTTATCAACAACTCTCTGCTAATCCAGAATGTATCTGGAGATCATGATTAGGCCTAACGAGTTACTGACATTAAAATTAACGCTTGGGTTCGCTAATTGTTATTATCAACCAATTCTGTATCAGATAGCTATAGTATGACCTCTGCAAAACTGTAATTTTAAGCTACCAAATGAATCCAGTACACAGACGTCAGGACGGAGACCAACCTGCCCTTCACTTTAATTAATCACATATTAATTTTATTCTTTATTATAACAGATTCAATATTCATTTGACGATCCCAAACCAATCATGCATTATA
Source organism: Enchytraeus norvegicus (assembly GCA_034695365.1). NCBI lineage: Eukaryota > Metazoa > Annelida > Clitellata > Enchytraeida > Enchytraeidae > Enchytraeus > Enchytraeus norvegicus. The sequence continues at coordinate 7,516 of JAQFZF010002015.1, forward strand.
TAGCAAAACGTCACCGTATCCCAAAAGCTCATTAGAACATCAATAAAAAATATTATGCTAAAAATGCAAACAATATTATTTTACAAATTGTAAGTCTATTATTAATATAGCAGTTTATTTCCACACATACAGATGCCGGAACATGCGTAACACAATTCCCTGATGATTAGGAAATAGAGTATGACAACTTTAATAGAAAGTATATAAATACGTAGAACATTCACACCCTGTTTACTATTATACACTTCATGGGCCTCTCACAGAGAGGTGGTCCGAGGGGCCCATGCATCTCTAATACAAATCCACTACTCGTATGATATGGCAAGATATCTCAACCTGTATAGTCTAAATGTCAATGCAAGTGCTTGCACAAGATCTATATGTATGGATTAGATATTATGTATACAATTGTACGCGTGTAACTCGCTACATTGACAACATTCATTCCCCAATTCACTATCATGTGCAAAAAGTAAACACACACTTCAGTGCAATGATCATTTATGATAATATCGAGCACTTTTTAATACCGTATGCTCAATTTGTTAGGCAGTTCAACTCGGTCATCCAATAAACCACCTCAGCATATGTCCAAGATCTTTACTCTCTCATCAGCTCCTCGGAGACCCAACCCCAGACGCCTTGTTTAATCAATTAAAGTTCATGACGTCGCTAACGGCGCCACCACCTTGGCGCCACCACCAAGACGCCACCACCAAGGTTGCCACCACCAAGACGTCACCATCAAGGCGCCAACACCAAGGTTGCCACCACCAAGGTGCCACCAGCAAGTTGCCACCACCAAGGTGCTACCACCAAGGTGCCACCACCAAGTTGCATTCACCAAGACACACGAATGGCGCCACCATCAAGATGCCACCACACAGGCGCCATAACCAAGGGGTAACGACCAAGACGACACCACCACCAAGACACACGAATTCATTGTAAGAGCATCAGAACTCCTCGAAGAGTTCACGATCCTTGAGGGGCAGCAGAGGAATAGACTTGTAGTCCATCTCAGCGTAAGGCTCAAAGTTTCCCGTGTCACCGTCGTGCTCTAGCTTCGGTGTAATCGGAACCTGTTAACACAGTGTAATAATTACATTAAATTTTATGCTTTAATTTAGCTTGAATTTGACAAAACCTTGCAGTGCAAAATCTGCAGGAACTAATTATGTTTTTACAGTGCATCTATGTTGGAGGTGCTAATTGGATAGGCCTAGCTATTTCTACATAATAAAACAAATTCAAACTGCTAAGTTAACAGGTGACATTAGCCTAATTATTTAAACATAGTATGCAAATAAAAAACAACTCGAGGGCAATTTAAAATGAAAACGCTTTACAACCGGTAGCTTGAGCGCTCTAACGAGAGTGAGTCAAACAATTATGTTCTGCATCCTATTTACGTAGACATGTAATGTTATACTTCATTTTATATACAATAGGCCTACTTATTTCAGAAAAAAAATTATTCGATCAGGATTGGTGACCAAAACACTACGTTTAGGACTAGTACTGGCTGTACAGTACCGTAACTAGTTTGTCATCGAAAGCTGATTAATGATGACAGATTTTATCGGCAGCGGCGAATCGAGCGAAGAAGCGAAGCCTTACTTGAACTGTATAATTATATTTACTGAAATGTTAATAATTTTGTGCAGCAGCTGAAATACTTTTTATAACTCCAGTATTCCAGTACAAGTAGGCCTATACATGTAGATAGGATTTGTAGCCTATAGAGTTAAACAGTAAGTTAGTAAAACAAACGAAATGCGTCGAAGACAAAAACCGCATCAATGTATTAATACATGCAAATACAATCATATCTCAAAGTGTTAAATATCACAAACAACGGCCAGAAATTGCAATGACTTCAATCAAAATCGATGTGATTCTTCACATTTGGTTAATTTTTACAAGTTATTAAAAAAACTTGGCATCTTTTCATAAGCGTAATCGAATCAACGAGTCAAAGCCTTCTTCAAGACATTAATCCATTTAAAAATAAACTGCAAAGTTAGGGACATCCATAGAGCTGACATAATAAAATGTTCTAGTAGAAACATGGACTTGTACATAAGTCGTACCGTAGCTCTTTTGTTCTCAGAGGATAACGATACATCATAATAGCAGAATGACTCTAGTGGAAGCAAAGACACTTTTGAAATCAATATGAACACGATAAATAAATATATAGCCTACAGTCGACAACGATGACGTTAGTTGCGCCCTATCATGCATTCATTCTTGCCTCTACCTTGCGGGCGCAATCGAACCAGTCCGACCAGGTCTGCTCGGGATACTCGTAGAAGTTTCTCGCGTCCCCGCTGTGGCGCACTCGTGGCACGATGGGAGGCTGTCGCAACCAAGAGACGTCTGTAGTCTTACAACTATGTATAATGTCTTTCAAATAACTTACTGCTTACAATTTCTCATAAAATAGACAGCATTTCGCGACGCATACGAACTTGAAGTCCAGCCTAGTAGCCTATTTTTGAACTCATAAATCTAAGTCATGGCTAGTGACTAGCAGATCTCTTGTTCTTTCACGTATCTCTTTATTTACGTTATCTCTTGAACACTATTTCATGCGTCATATTCATCGGTTTGATCTGTGTTTGTCTCACTGTCTAATTTCACTACTGGATGTGCACAAATCATTCAAAAATAAAGGCAGAAGTTAAAGTTAAAAAGTTTTGTAATTTATAGGATACTTGAAAGCTTAGGCTATCTTGCTACTACAAATATTAAACAATAACCCATGCACGCAATCATCAATAACTAAAAGACCTACATATCATAAATGCATTAATAATATCACTTTTAGTCGATCGATATACTTATAATATATAGGCCCCGGCCCTATAGGCTGCACCATAATGTCATCGTCTTAGGTTTTGGAAGCGGATGTTAAATCTCTGATAAATTAAATTTAATTCCTTATAATAATAAATTATAAGTTTTGGTCCCTAATTTATTCATAAGCCTACTACTGCCTTGTTAAATAAAATTATAAAAAAGCTCACTCACTATATACGAAGAAGAAATTACATATGGACAATAGACCCAGCATAAATTATATACAATAATGTTGTATATAGCAGTAGAACAGTATAATATTAATCTCATTCATTCCATATTATAAAAAGGCTAACGCCGAAGTTTACATCAGTTTCATCTCTCGACAGAGATATCAGTGACGGGCGAGCCTCGGATTCGAACCCCGCACATAGTGATCCCAAGTCGGAAACGTAACCGATGTAGCTACTCCTGCCAGTAGCTACAAGGAGACCTAATGATTATAATCAAGACAATAATCGACTATTGGACTATTGCAAGCGGAAATGCACATTTTATATTCATTTTAGCAATAATATTATTGAATAGGGCCTGGCTGCCTCATCATTTGAAGCATGCTAATGCATTGACTTTTGGCTTTTCACTTAAACGCAAAATATGCTTTCATTTCTAGTCACGAAAGCCCTCAATGTTAATTTGTAATTTATAGAATTACATAATTACATTATATAGATATACGATTCTACATGTATGATTACAGCAGGGGCTACATCTATCAGCACAATGAAGTCATGTTTTCTCTAACCTGCACTAATTTGTTGTACACATCGTCCCAGCTCACTCCTCTAAACCACCGGTGATTCTTTACATCGTCAGCCCCATTCTGCAAATATACTAGAGCCCTAATCATTCAGTCATTAATGACATAGTCCCTAGTATCGCATTCGGGTGAGGAACCGGACGTAAAATTCACATTGTAATGTATTGTAAAAACTGTCGGACTAGACTTCTAAGTCCATAAGTCTTACATGTTACTAACATATCGCAAACAATAGTGAGATACTCAGAGTCTCGTATCACATTGTCCGTAAAACTGTGCGCACATTTAGTAGAAGTCTACGAATTGTAACTCTTTGGGCGTTCAGCTTTTATCTTTAGCCTGACAATGAATGTACAGCGCGTCTCCGTGGCTCAATTGGATTTTCCATTATGTCCAAAAATAGATTTTGTTTACTTGTTACCACCCCAGGAGTACAAACAAATCTTGCAATATCATTGGGAGAATAGGACTTTTCATCTAATTTAATTTTGCTTATTTAATAACTATAAAAATATCGAGAACTCAAACTCGACTTTTTTTGCACAATACCTTAAACATCTTATGAGTCCACAACAGTTCTCATTATATTCAAAGGGCTGAACGATTATGAATAAATGAAATTAGAATTCAGTGTAGCGGAAATTAAAATATTATATAAAACTGTGGGCCTACTATATAAATCATTAAATATAGACTTTTGTCTGTACATAATAAGATTCTTCATTAAATTACAATTTCATTCTAATTTTGGTATTATAATTATTTAGTTTATCTGTCGCTTTGTGCAATAACATTTTTCTACAGGTAGAATTATCTTATACTTCCAATATAACGGCATTTTACAAAGACACCAGTTTTATAGTATCATGACAATACTTACGATCTAATTGTACTTAAGTAGCATTTTGCGCTCTAGTGCTTGGGTTTGGAAGCAAATAAATACCTACTGCTAATAAAAATATTTGGCACGTATCATCTTCTGGAACGAAAATTATTCTATCTAGAAATGTATCTTTGTAATTTCTGACATGTTTCTGTAACTTCCAATTAAATTCTTAAGAACCCTATTTTAACATGCAAGAGATAGGGAGAATTAAAATATCGTCCACGGGTATTCTTTCATTAGCGTTTGTTTAAATGCCAGATGGCAGCATTTACCGAATTAATCAATTGCTAATTTGATTGCTGTTCCTTTGTGGGTCGATTAACTGGAAGCAATTGGTACGTGACTGCTACAGAAAATTTAGAAGTTCAACAGAGGTCTGGTGCATGGTCCTATGGAATCTGTGGGACCGGCGTTTTTTCCGTCGGACTATAGGCCTAATTGTAGATTATAACCTGAGTCATAGCGGTCTATACTGAAAACAACAAAAAGTTTAATGAATGTAAAAATAGATCTTTAGCATAACATTTCTTAAGACCTTTAGTCAGCCTAAACAGAATGCATTTCCTTAAAAATTGCAAATAAAATAAAATCGTCATTCAACAAACTACAGTTGTCTAAAATGTAAAAACATCTGCATGATCAGTGAAAGTTACCAGTAATGCTAAGTAAAAATTGCAATCATAGTAGCTTATGAGTGTAATATAACTGCTGCTAAACAAAATGTGCAAGAATTTAAATATAGTACAATTTGCATAAGTCAAACAATAGAAGAAATTGTTCGGATATAGTGACACATTGTTAATCTTTGGCTATACTATTTGAGAATTGTTTCATCAAAATAATAAAATTTAATTAATAAACAATACATTAGTCTATAACAAACCTTCATATTTCCTATTCTTTTTGTTCGATCTTGCACAAGTAATTTCTTGATTAAATCTCTGGAAAAATACGCATCAATAACGATATAGGTTCAAGACATAATGATCTCGTTATCATCTATATTTTAT
>JAQFZF010002016.1:0-13031 GCA_034695365.1 Enchytraeus norvegicus
CTTACTAATGATATCAACGACAGAAATAAATCAACGACAAATGTGACAGCAAATCGTCCACCCTGAAATCGCTCTCAGATGATGAAATAGACGAACATTGATTGATCGCAGTTACTGCAATATCCAGCTACACAAGCAGAAACACTTCAATACTCACTCTCTGTCTAATCAAATAGGCCCACATTTATAATTGTATATCACAGTAAAACGGTGGACGGATAAGTTAAATATGACAAAATATACTCTACAAAGCTGTACATATATATTGTAATAATTGTGCAAATAGATTTTACAATCTATTTGCAACGACTTCCAGCGTACACCGGTTACTGTACATGTCCATAACACACTACAATATCTGATTCATCTTACACCTAATAATGTTCGTAACATCCACAGAATTCCAATATCAGTAATTTAACTGTTTGAAAAATATTCCTATTAATTTTGGAACTCCACATTTTACAGTATTCTCTGCTAGTTAGATATACAGGGTGCGCCAAAGAAAGACCCCTACAAATTTTTGGAATATTTTTGCCATCTGGAGTCTGATTGTAATAGAAATATCTATGATCATTCAGGGTCCAATTTAACACATTCGTACCAAATATCATCGAAATATTTGATCCAGCAGCCGAGTTATTCACTTTTTTGCACATGAACCTGTGAAATGAGAGCTTTCTAAACGATTTTTAAAAATTGTTATTTTCGCCATTTAGAGTCTGTTTGTAATTTAATATCTAGGAGCATCCAGGGTCCAATTAAACATAATCGTACCAAATAGAGTTGAAATATTTGCCATAACAGCCGAGTTATTCACCTTTAACTCATCAACCCGTGACACTTGAGCTTTCCAAGCTAGAATATAATACACACTTACACAGCATATCGAATCTGAAAAGTAGGGTTGGTGCACCAAAAAGTGAATAACTCGGCTGTTATTGCAAATATTTCAACGCAATTTGGTACGATTATGTTTAATTGGACCCTGGATGCTCCTAGATATTAATATTACAAACAGACTCTAAATGGCGAAAATATTACAAAATTCGTAATGGGGGTAATTTTTTTGGTGCATCCTGTAGCTTAGCAATCGAACATATTCTATTCGACATATTCTAGAAAACTCTCTCAATGTACTGCCAAATGGCAGGTCCAAGACAAATAGCGTCGCAATCCCTCTCTATCCTTTGTTTCTCTTTTCATATCAAATGATCCCGCTATTGCTTCATCTAATATTCGATTTTTGTTTTCCTTCTTCTTACACGTTCTTCCTTCCATTCTTCGCTCTATTACTTTCTTCAACAAACATTTACAGTCATTTGTATCACCTTATATTTTCACCACGGATGTAATATTGAATAATTATTATGTTCCAATTATTTACAATCAAATCACGATGCATATACATAATATTGGCACATAGCATAAATTGGTAGTTGCTCACTAAATTCTAAATATGCGCACAAATCTAGTGCAAATCTATTTAAACTAATAAGTTTAAATAGGATACGTTTGGAAGTTAGTTTAACAAAATTTAACACACAAGAACAAAAGCATATTATTGTAGTCGTAAATACAGGGTCCGATTTACCGGGGTGTTGGACCCCCTTGCTTTTAGAGCATTACCGACCCCCCGGGGGGGGGTCGACTTAACCCTCCCACTACGTTTGCTCAAACCGGATTGTGCTATTGTGAGCCTTATACATATTACTTGACAACACGTCACTCACTGTGAGTGTAAAATAATCCTTTTGAGTTTTCAACTTTTGAGAACTGATAGATTTGGAAAGAAAATGAAGTTACAAGGCCACTAGTGATCAGTGATACTCAATTTTTTGTTAGACGATATTTTATTAATAATTAAATATGGACTCTCATCTTCAAAAAAGTCAATTATCTATTAAATTTACATTTTATTTAAATTTGATTATAATAATTTATCATTTGGAAGCTATCTAATGCAATTAAATTATTGCGCTACTATATTATATGGTTATCCAAAATTCCAATATAAAAATTTTAATCGATTAAACGTCACGCGTTAATACGAGGGGCGTTCAATAAGTTTTGAGCCTGACTATCTTGCGCTCTATTTTTGGGCCCAGAAATGTTACAGCCCTCAGTAACGAAGTCTTGTTAGTGTTCTCAAAAAAATTTATAACGTCACCTTGTTTACTTTGTGACATGCAGCTTTTGAAGTTAGCTGGTGGCACAATATGTCTGATTTTAACAAAATCCACTATCGTGCAGTGATAGAATTTTTAGCACTGGAGAACGTTCAGCCACAGCAGATACACAACCGAATGATCATTGTCTATGGTGAAGTCGCACCATCATATGCCATGGTCATATGTTAGGCTGTTGAGTTTCATCGAGCAGAACAAGCCTTGAAGATGAGCCACCGTGAGGACGTCCACCTGATACTGTCTATGAATAAAATTTTCACGCTGTGGAAAATATTGTGTTGCAAAGTCTTATAGTCAATGAGCTTCAGATAGCTGACACTGTGGGCATTAGTACTGGTTCAGTTATGGAGATCATGTAAGAAACCTGTTGATGACAAAAGTCTGTGCGTCAAGAGTCCCCAGAATGCTTGACCAGAAAATGAAAGATTTTCGCTGCGAAAAATCAAATGAAAATTTTAAACTCATGCTATTTGGAATATGTTTATGTGGAGCATAGTAAATGAGACATGGATACACCACTTTTTAGACCAAACAACAAAGCATGCAGTGGAAGCATGCTAGTTCTCCAAGTTCAAGGTGCAACCATTAGCGGGTAAGATAATGTGCAGTTTTCTGGGATCCTGAAGGTATAATGCTCATTGACTATATACCACACAAACTGAAGATTATAGGGGTCTCCTATGATGCCCTACTCCGCTAACAATCAAAGAGAAGCCCCGAGGAAAGTTGGCCCAGGTTCTCTTGCTTTTGCACGACAACGCACCTGCTCACTGGTCATATCTGCTGTCCTTGAATGCGACATCCACCATATTTTCATGACCTGGCACCAAGTGATTACCATCTGTTTCCAAATTTGAAGAAACACCTCTGTGGACAGAGTTTTTCGACTGATAATGAGCTCAAGTCTGCGACCAAAGAGTGGTTGAGGGGCAGTCAGAACAACTCTATTTTACTAGCATTGAAAAACTCCATGATCGTTACAAATTGTGCATTGACAAAGGGGATGATTATGTTAAAAAATAGATGTGAGCTCATTCGTCTACCTTTTGTTAAAATAGGTCATGCTCAAACTTATTGAACGCCCCTCGTACTATAGCAATATTATTGTTTCTGTGACAGATGACAAGTTCTCTGAGGATCAATTGACTCCAGTTGAGCGAGTCAGGTTAAAGATGGTCGACATTCTGTGTGGCTGGTGCTCTCTCACCGGTTCAGACTGGTTTGGAACCGGTTCCAGCAGCCACCAACCAGTTCTTGAGAAGCTGTTGGAGTTTATTGATAGTAGCAGATTATCTGAAGATAGTTTCTTCGAGTTTCAGTTGGTTAGTTTTCTGATATTAATTTTTAAATTGTTGAAGTCATTAATTCATAAAGCTTATAGGCCTATATCTTTATTTTTTGTTTATGCCTTTTAAATTCTGTGGTAGAGCACTTATCCTAGGAAGCAAAAGCTATGAATCTGATATTAAATCAATTCGTAGCTTAAAAAATGCTCAAAAATTGTTTACCCAAGCTTGGCCTTTGTATCGTATTAATTTTTCTAACTATGGCCATAATATGCCATATTTCTTTGCAGTGAGGCTTTAAACGTCCAAAAATCTATTTTGTTAACTTTTTAATGTACCATGGGATAACAAAAATTGCCGTATCATTGGGGGAATAGGATTTTGTTTTAAAAATTCAACAGAAGAATGAATACTAAATTAGTTTATAGCTGAAAGATATAAAAGATTTTGATAAGTAGGCCCCTATAGCCTAGCATAGAGCTGAAAGGTTTTACAGACGTAATTCTTCATTCCTTAACCATATAGAGTTTCACCTTTGAAAACTCGATTCTTAATTAAATTACATTATAATATAGATTTCATATTATAGTTTAGTCTAATCATTGTTTTGGGAAAATGGCTCTTTGTATTGAAATAATTCTTACAAAGGAAAGCCTATGTACAGTATAAAGTTATAAATCGTATTAATAAACACCATTATTTAATGACATGCAAGGCCTTATGTAGGCCTACCTATCGCTTTATCGTAGTTCAGTCATTGTGTAGCTTGCTGTGGCTAATATATAATATATATCAAGTGCTGTATAATGTCAATATTATATATAACCGTGTTGGATCTTGGAAACTTTAGAATAAATCAACCGCGAGCTGTTCATGATTCATAAAAGCCAACTAACCCCGCTATTGAGGAAGGTGATGGGAAACCACCTCAGAAACCAGATAAACCAAATCTTCCTAAATGTAAGGCTTCATGTTAGGTTGTCAAGGCATATTAGTGAGAGATCAGTTTATTTGTCGACGGAGTGCTCATTAGTGAGCGTGACAGCAGACTGTGAGATTAAATGTGTACCGTGGACCAGCCACTCGGCAGTATAATAGATACCAATATTTATATTAAAGTTATTATTCTATCGTGTTCAAGTGAAATTTCGGGGCAGCTGCATAAGCTATAGGTTTGTCATACTCTTGAGAATTGTTTTGTACAGTATGTACAGAAGTTTAAAATGAATTTATTTATGATTTTGTTGTCGTGATCAGCTGATGATAGAGACGCTGAACCCATCTTGTATTGTATTGTATTGTATTTTGTTATTGTATTATATGTTGTTATTGTATTGTATATTTAGCTGAATCGACTAATAACTGGCATGACTACGTCATCAACACAAGTGTCTGATCATTTCATTGAAGTCTGTCTGGATTCTTTGAGGTAAACAATGATTCTCTCTCTCTCAGTGTACTGTCTAATGGCAGGTCCATGGTATATGGCGTATCCATACCTCTCTATATCCTCAGTTTTTCTTTTCAAATCCATATATGATCCAGTTACCACATCAACTAACATTCCTATTCTTGGTCTTCATCTTACTTTCTTTCCAATCATTCTACCCTCTTATTACTTCCTTCAATAAACCCTTCCCACTTAAATGCATGTCCTATCCAACTCTTCTTTCTGTTTCGTAACATATTCATCGGGTGTCTTTGTACTCCAAACTTTTCCCCAATGATTACTATTGCAATGATTGCAGAGTACAATTATCATCGACTGGTTTTGTTCATGATAGGTGTACGCATTAATGGGCGAGTAAAACTAATCGAGTAAAACTGCATAAAAATGTCAACATTGGACGTGCCATTAGGCAGAAACTAATCAGATACATTTCAAGAAACATTTCTGATTACATGTGTTTTCATGTAGTTTACTGAACTGGACTTCAACAATAAATGAGGGTGTTACTAAATGAGTTTTGTTAGTATTCGTGTATTGGACAGATGACAGGACGCATCTGTTTACAATGTTTCCTTTGTTAGTTGCTGTTTTTGTTGTTGTTGTTTTTTGTTGTTCTCTCCATGATTAAGCGTATCATTCCAATTTAGAGCTCACAATGCAGCAAGCGCCGATGTCCAGACACCTGGGATTATTCTTCTTGTTGATCTGAACTGGGATTTATCCTAGGTCTTCCTGCTTATGAGGCCGACGCTCTAACCACTCGGCCACAACCCCCCCCAAAGGTGACCTTTCAAAATTAGTCAAGTTTACAAAATTACCGAGATTTTATTTTTGCAGATTCATATGTAAAGAGTTCAGGAGGGATCAAATCATATGCAGAGTAATTCTGGGATTGCTGCATCTACTGATTCCACACCTCAGCAGCAATTCCTGCGGCAGCAGCTCTAGCAGGTATCCTGGTAGTAATATCCACAGCAGTAACCGTGGGTTTTATAACCCTAATCTCGGAAATTTTGATTCTGACGGCAACAATAATAATCGAGATGCCGGCAAAAGTAACAGCAACGAAAACATGAATTCCAAAAATATAAACAACAACAACAACGAAAATGGAAGTATCAGCAAAGGCAAAAACATCGAACATAGCAAAAATAGTTACAATGAAAATAAAAGCAGCAAAGGTAAAAGCAGAAATAGTGCGGAAATATCTGGTAGCAGAAATCAGAAGAGGCCGGTGACAGAGTCTTTGAAGCAGTCGAGGAGGCTTGCCCTGAGTCTACACGGTGTATTCTGGAAGCTGGCTAAAGAGGGCTCGTACAACAGAGAGACTAGGCTGAAGATATTGGGCTGTCTCGTCACTTTCATCGAGGTAAGTGCTGCCAGGTTTAACTTTTATTATTTGGATGCAATACAATGCGTATGCAATATCGGTTTAACGTGCCCATTTCATCATATGACGGGGCAAAATACATAGAACACGTTAAATATTGCAAAGTATAAATAAAATACAGTAAAATACATAAAATTTAAATAAAAAATATATACATAAAATATGTGAAATATGTCAAAGTATAAATGAATACGGTAAAATAAATGTATTTTTCAAAATATGTATTTCAAAACTATGTTACTAGGGCTATGGGATAATTGATAAAATTGATAATTATTTGATAATGGGCTATATTAATTTTTTCAATTTGACTATGAAGTCGTTGTTGTTGTTGCTCACCCAGGGTGTCAGCCGTATTGCTGATCCCCTCCACCTTCGTTGCTGGGGAATAGAGGGCCCACTTCCAGGTCTCTAGCAGCTCCGCCGCCTCGCAGGATGAACTCGTCAATATAGAGAATTCTGTGTGATTTCTTTCTTTGCAAATGATTACTCTATTAATTAAAACGTTCAGGTTTTAAGTTGCGACGGAATCATTTTTGCATTTTTTGATCAGTACATCAATTAGCCCGTGAATCAGTTTTAAAGGTATTAATTGCTATTGTTTTATTTATGCCATAGATGTGACATAATAATAAATTCATTTTAGTATTTGGTTGTCTTCGACTGAGAAGCATATGGATTGGTTGGTAGATGATTGATTGACTGACTGATTGATTGGTTGATTGATTGTTTGTATAGGCTGACCCTATGAAGGAATGGACATTATGGGACACAACCAATGGTCAGCCGACACATTTTACAGAGGAGCTTACTGATTGATTGACTAACTGATTGATTGATTGATTTCTTGGTTGATTGACAGGCTGACCCGATGAAGGAATGTACATTATGGGAAACCACCAGTAATCAATTGAAACCTTTGACAGAGGAGCTTACTGATTGATAGACTGATTGTATGATTTTTTGGACTGATTGATTGATTAGTTGACAGGCTGACCCTATGAAGGAATGGACAGTATGGAACACAACTGGTAATCAGCTAAAACCTAAGACAGAGGAGCTTACTGATTGATTGACTGATTGATTGATTGACTAAATGATTGATGATTGATTGATTGATTGATCGATTTAGTGATTGAGTGATTGATTGACCCTATGAAGGAATGGATGGTTTATGAGACAATCGGTAATCAGTTTAAAACTTTGACAGAACCGCTTACTGATTGATTGACTAAATGATTGATTGATTACTTGATTGATTGATTGATTGACTAAATGATTCATTGATTGATTGCTTGATTTTTTTTTTTTTACACTGGGTGTAAACAGCCCGGTGGGTTTTATAAAAGCGATTCATTAAGAATGGAATGACTCGTGGCCCGGCTACTCGAATTGCTTGATTGATTGACTGATTGATTGATTGATTGTTCTATAGGCTGACCCGATGAAGGAATGGACTGTATGGGAGACAACCAGTAATCAGCTAAAGCCGTTGACAGAAGAACTCATTGAGTCATTCCAGGATCGTAATTACGTCATCAGATATCAGGCTGCATTGTCTGCTCCACTGTAAGTAATGCTTCCTTGTTAGAGGTCCCGATTGGATAGTTTAGTCGGTAACACGCTTGCTCGATAAGCTGAATGTCACAGGTTCGAGTCCCAGCTGCGTCCATCTCCGACAGTGTCCTTCGAGACGGAAACAGGCGTTAAACATAGCCTTTTTGCCTTTTCTAATTATTATCAATAATTATCATTTGAGGTCCCTAATATCGCCGTCAGATGATGATACGGACGCTAAATCCATATTATATTATTTTGTTTGCGGCACTTTCAGCGACTCTGCATTCCGGAGTATCCGAAATGTTTAAAGAAACTTTTTTTTGTCTAAAGCCACGTACTTTTTTATACAGCATTAAGTGGTACCTTTTATATTCCATGGTGGTTTTCCACCCAGGGCATATACAATAAGGGCGGGGGGAGTATGGCCTAGTGTTTAGAGCATAGGTATCAGAAGCAAGACGATCTGGGATCGATTCCAGGTCAAATCAACAAGAAGAATAACCCCAGGTGTCTGGTAGGTTAGTAGACATCAGTGCTTGCTGTATTGTGCGCTCTAAATGGCAATGATACGTCTAATCTTGGAGAGAGCAAAAAAAACCCCAAAACAACAACTAAGAAAGGAAACCCTGTAAACATGTACGGTTGACATGTGTGTAAAAAGGAAGATTATTATTTTTTGCAGTTATAATAATATCATCAACCTTTTTAAAATCTTAAATTATCCATTCAACGCTACAACACGATTATGCTTCCGCGGCACTTTTAGTGACCTGACATTCCAGAGCACAAGAGATTTATTTAAAAATGCATTGCTCTTTCTCATCAATGTTTCTTTTTAATATTTTTATAGAATATACTTTCTCCAATTTTTTTGGGCCCAGGGTCGTATGCCACCCAAGCCCCATGGCATACAAATATAATAAAGTAACACAATAATTGTGATTTTTAGAAACCTTTATCTTCCTCCAATTTTCGTATATAAAGGCAGAACATATTGTTATGCAAAATGTTTGTTCCACGCACCACCTTTTCAAATCTTTTACAAATCTATTATTAGAGTTACAATTTAGTTGCATACACTGTAGTATTAATAAAAATATTTATTTTGAATTTTTGAATTAATTGCAATGATGCCTAGTTGGTATCACGCATTTCTGCAGGGTAGGATGCTACGACATTTCTACGTGTTCGGTTTCTTGTCCAGACATTCTTGAATGAAGATAAGGCTAAATTCGTAAAGCTGGTGGGAGGGGTAAGTGACATCGGTAGATTGTTCGCCTCAGAAACAAGTGATCCAAGTTCAAATCCCGGGTCGGTCGACAAAAATATACACAGGGTGTATGGTAGGTTTATCGCGTACCTGCGCTAGCAGCTGTTGCGCTATTTAAAGGCAAAGGTACGATTAATCATGGAGTTGTAAAACAAATAACAAACACAAAAACAGTAATTCAGAAGGGAAACTATCATATGCGTTCATCATGTATGTGAAAATATATGAATAGAAAAATAAGTTTACTGTTTTATCGAACAGGCTGTTCGCTGACAGTGCTGATACGGAGCCTGGCACAGACTGCAGAAGTAAATACGAGAAACTGTTTGAAGCCAGCTACATGAGTCTACAGAAAGCAATCACTGGGGAGGTTTGACTTAATCTTCCTGTAATCAATCAATCAATGAGGATTTAATGTTCAGCTTCTAAATGGAACAATTATCTTGCTTTCTCTTTGGCTTATACATTACAGAATTTTCAGGTGGTTCAAACCTATTTCTAGTTGCACATTCCGCTTGGGACGTCCCTGACATCTACTTCGAGGAACCATATGTTAGATTCTCATTGAATCAGATGACTGATCGATTGATTGATAGTTTTATTGATTTGTTTACTATCGACTGTTGGTTTATGAATTTGTTGAATTTTAGTTTATAGATTGATTGATTGGTGTACTAATTGATTGATCTGAATCTAATCTCTGACTCGGTGGTCTGTAATAAACTGCAAGGCGCTTTTTGGAGTAAAGCTGTAATAAGCTTAACACCAATCTTTGTGACGGTAGTGCTCGATTGTGTTGAGCCATTTTGAAGAGAAGCCTTGTGATTCTGAACCTTGACGTTAAGCACACTCAAACCTACCTACCTACTGATTGATCCATTGATTGATTGGTTAGGACCCGGATGATAAATCACTGCGGATGAGCTCAGCCGTGCTCACACTCCTCTCTATAGCTCAGTCCAGTCTACTATGTGAGAAGAAAGCAACGTTCGCCATCATCCAAATGATGACCGACCAGAAATACGACCATCATGTCGTCCAAAACGTAAGTGTTATTATGTGGTATGTTTTGATTAAATTATTTCATTCACTTGGTGTTATTCAAATGGTGTTATTATAGATATTAAATGTATGAAATATAAAATAGGAAATATAAAATATATGAATTGAAACATGGAATATGAAATATATATATATATATAAAAATGAACTGTATAAAATATATTAAGAGAAATATAGGCAATATATTAATTATATTATTTATTTTGTTATCGTTAGTTCAATGGATTAGTGGATTCTTTCCTTGTTTGAACAGTCCTCTTGAGCAGTTCTGTCCTGGTGAGATAGCGTAGTCAGTAACACGCTTCCTAGTTGAGAAGCATGTTACGGGTTCGAGTCCCAGCCGGGTTCATCTCTGACAGTATCCTTCGATACTCAAACAGACGTTATGCTTAGCTGTACATAACAGACGTTATGTACAGCTTTATTAAGGACGATGGTAAGCATTGTTGCCAATTGATGCAACCTCACAGAACCTCGGCTCTTTTGTGTTGCCCCTTTTGCTTTATTGTTATATGACTGCACTTGTATATGACATGAACTAAGAATGATTTATGTTGCAATAAACAAATGTTTAAAAATATATATATATATACGGAATGTAGTACAGATTTGCAAATGCGAAAATTCAACCAATCACAGCACTGGAAATAGAAGTTTCAAGGTGAGTCATCGTTTGTTAGGGAGTATCAGGTTGCATTGATGACGTGAAATCCTGTCGTCACCTTCGGGTGAGGAACCAGATGTTAAATCCTCATTGATTTGGTTGGTTGTGATTGGTTCATGACAAATCTGTACTACAGTTCAGACATCTGCTGACGATCTCTCTCTCAGTTCACTGTCTAACGGCAGGTCCATGGCAAATAACTTTATAGTTTAGTTTGTCTTCCTTATTTTGTTGGAGATAATTTGGTTTTCTGAGGTGGGTCTCCTTATCCTTCCTCAGTGACTGTACTAGTCAGCTTCTATGAAACACGTGCAACTACGGCAACAAAAACGCAATTAGAGTGTTACCGTCATCAATAACAACATCGAGCACTATGACAGCCAAAGCCAAGCCGATAAGTGGTAAAAGAAATGTCCGACGGTGCCAGCCAAAAAGAACCAGAAAAAATAAGAGAAAGAAAAAAGGAAGAAAAAAGGAATGGACAATGGCGAATCAAGTAGCCATGCAGCTTTCGGTTTGTCTATTCTCAAGTTTGCCGGAGCTTACGTGGCTAAACGCGGCCAGTAATACTTCAATTATTGATTTTTTTAGGCGTTAAAGCAGTTATCATCAAGCCTAGGCTATGAATCTACATCAGCCTATCTCTCTACTCATTTATCCTACCTCGTACAGCTGTGGATAGCTAGTGACAACGAGCTCTCTGCATTCCCTCATAGACTACTCAACTTCACCTCCTACAAGGACTTCTTGATGTGAGTAACATATCTCTCTCTCTCTCTCTCTCTCTCTCCCAGTGAAATGCTTAACCGCAGATCCATGGCATATATCTGTACAGTTTGATGTCATATTATCTTGGAGACAATTTTGTTTCCTGAGGGGTCTCCGTAACCAGTGATTGCGTTAGTCTTCCTCTACGAAATACGTGCAACTTTCGGTTGGTCTGTTCTTATGTTTTCCGGATCTAACACAGCTAGTTGGATATAAAAAGAATAGCTGTCAACACTGGTCAAACACGGTGCAATTCCATTTACTATTAATACCGACAAATTTAAGAAGTTTTAGCTGCTTTAAAACTGTAAAAGTCATGTCTGTAATATACTGCAGGACCCTCTGTGTAGTAGAACTGTAATAAGTTTAACCCCAATCTTTGTGACGGTAGTGCCAGATTGTGTTGAGCCGTCTTGAAGAGAAGCTTTGTGCTTCTGAACCTTGTCGTTAAACATATTCATACCTAACCGTTTAAATAATAATTGTAGAAAATGTGACTTTATTATTTAATATGTTTTAGTGAACGATATAATAGATAATTAGTGTGATTAATGAATTAGTTGAAGTCCATATGATAGGCCTATGTGCTATTATTATGAACATGTGTTATTGATATGGACTTTTGAAACAAAATCTGAAATGATAATTTTGTCAAAGTGTACAGTTAGTTATTAGGATATTTTTACTAAAGACATACCTTTTTTTCCGTTTAATTTTATCATATTATGCATAATACATGAAACGAACTGGTGTGGCTAAGAGCTTAACATAACATAACGTCTAATGGGCTTATTGTTCTTTTATAAATACTTAGATAAAAGTTAGAAGTTTAAAAAGTACCATGATCATACTTATTACTAATAATTACAAATAATTTTTGTGTCCAAAGTCACTAGAAGTCACTAAGTATGTCATAAATTCACTAGTAAGTCGTACTAGTACTAGTACTAAGTACTAGTAAGTCACTACGCTAGTATAGTCACTAAGCCATTACTGTTTTTATTTCTATTTTCTATACTTCTTTTTCTCTTTCTCACAGGTTGACCTAATTTTTACTTTTTATATTATATCTATTAATTATATCTATTACAATGTTAACCAGAGTCCACAAGGAGACAATTTTAGCATTCTGACTGCTTCGCAAGAATATAAATAGAATTCTGAATGCCTACCTGTTATCCAGAAACTTCATATTTAAATGAATACAAATAGTGCTTTAAGTATCATAATAAAGGTGTGCTTAATATTTAGTTTCTTGTCAATAAAAGAGCGACGAATATACTATTCTGTCTAAGATTACAAAGCAAAATAAGGAAAGATAATAAATAGGCTCTCTCTCTCTCTCTCCCTCTTTCTCTCCCTCTCTCTCCCTCTCTCTCTCTCTCTCTCTCT
>JAQFZF010002017.1:0-13030 GCA_034695365.1 Enchytraeus norvegicus
GTGTCCTGTGTTGGGTCCGGGATATTTGAGAATATAGTCCAACCGATAACTCTACGTGTTTCGTAAGAGCCGACTAAACAGGTGGTAAAAACAAATATTCAGTAGAGTTGATGACCTTCTATTTTATGTTTTTGCTAGTTGCGCTCACAAGAGATATTATTTTATCAGTATTTTCGAAAATGCCGCTCCTATTTCAGAAAATGTCTCCCCTAGGACAAGTGCCGCCTCGGGCAGTTCGCCCCACTCACCCCTCCCCCCTCCCCCCTGGGTCGGGGTTCATCCAGTGGTCGGGTCAGGTCGGATCTATGTTCTTGACCCAAAGCGCGAGTCAGGTCAAATAATTAATTGCCTGTTAGGGCAATTATCAGTTCAAGCATTAATAGACCTCTAGGCCTACGTTAACTCCTGAATAAAAGCGTTTACATTATGTGCTTAAATGAGAATTCATGCTGCACAAACGGTCTAGATTTCTGAAGACACCGGTATACCGATTTCAGAAAACACGGATTTTGATAGGCTTAAGCTTATAATATTAATTTGAGGTAAATTATAATGTCAATTACATGTATTCCTATGTCTTATCAGTTATTCGATAACTAAGGCGTTATCATAGCTAAGGCAGAGGTACCTGCAATATAGAATAACCTAATTGTAACCTAGATGATAATTCGTGAGAAAGCTACAGAACCAAATTAATTTTATATCAAACATTGACGTCTTGCCAGATTCGAAACATCTACACATGGACAATGCGCTTCAGCGATATTTGGCGAAGTAACCAATGTTAAAAATTAAATGGTCGGAAATTATAGCTGGCCTTAGAGAGGTCACATGAAATGATAATCTTGTTCAACTAAACATTAAATTTTTTGTGAGACTTTATTCAGCCGACAATCCCCGACTTAGAAAGAATAGACGAATGTTGTCAACTTAATTCATCCATAAAGTGAGGAATTAGGCCAACTATTATCTCTCACTCTCTCAGTGCACTGCCTACCGGCAGATTCATGGCATATTTATAATTGTAGAGTTTGTATGCCACATTTTCTTGGGTGATAATTTTGTTTTCTGAGGGATCTCTTTTACCGTCGACTGCTAATCACGGCTAGTCGGCTTTTTTGAATCACGTGCAGCTTTTGGTTGGTCTATTCTTATGTTTGTCGGATCCAATACGGCCTGCCTACTCATTATCACTACAATAATTAATGAGTTGAGATTTCGATACACGACTAGCACGATACATCTGTTTCAAGAACTTGAAGCTGAGACTGCAAACTTGTGAAACGATTAATAATTATAACAGGGGTCCTGTCACATCTGTGCGATACCTTATATTTGACTGGCAAGCAGCTGGTTAAACTTAATTATGCAACATGCTGCGAAAATGTTACTGCTTATAATTGCGAGCGTTCACTTTAAATATTCACAGGCTTGGTGTCGAAGCAGTTTTGCATTATCTCAATATGATTTTCTGTTATAGTTAACTTTAACTAGTCTAAGAATAATATAAATACTTTACAAATTAGATTAATAATTAGCTTATTATTAATAAAGGTTAGGTCAATTCATTGAAAGCAGTGGCGGCGCCACACCAGGTCGCACCAGGTCAAACCTGGTAAAAAAATCCTCCGACCTAGTGTTCGACTTGCTGGCCAGATCAGAGTGACTAGTGACTAGTATATTGTTATAGCATTTTGTTATCGACCTGCCTTTAATTTTTATGACCTGGCAAATGACCTGGTTACTCGAACGGTCTGGCGCCGCCACGGATTAGAAGGAGAAAACGGTGGTCTTGCGATAGCAATGCGACTTATGAAATCAGAGGTAGTGAGTTAAATACTCAGTCTTAAGGACCGTCGAGTTGCAGCTTTCAGCAAGCTGCTTTACTCTCCATTTGTTGGTAAGCAGCTGCAGTCGATGTAGGTTACATTAATTTTATCATGTCTATCTATGGGTAGCTAAACAAGCTAAAAATCGAATCGCTTAATTCCCGAATTCGTCTTTCTCGAAATCGGTATTTTCTGTCGGTCGAGAATAAAAGTTTCAGGACCGATGATAATTAGATTAAGATATTGTAATCTATTTAGGTATACATTACCCCCGCCTACATTACCCTTAGATAGTTTGGTTGGTAAAACGCTTCCATACATGTGAACCGCACGTGTTTTCAGGGTTTCCTTGGTTAGTTTTTGTTTTTGGTATTTTTTGTAGTCTTCCTTCCCACTGGTTAATCGTACCATTGCCGTAAAGAGCGCACTACTGCAGCAAGCGCCGATACACGATTAACTAATACCGGTGGCGTTATTATATTTCTGTAGTCTGAGCTGGGTTTGAACCCACGACTCTTCAATCATCTTACGCCTGAAAGCACCACGCTAACCACTAGACTACCGCTACGGCAAAAGTATTAGCGGCAGGAGTATTAGCGGCAGGAGTATTAATAAACAGAAGCGGTTAACGCCCAAAACGACTATATATTAATAGTCAAATTTAACGTTAACGCAATGGTTAGAGAATGCGGCTCAGAAATGATATGGGATCAATTCCAAAATCAGTCAACAAGAAAATAATAATAATAATATTAATACAGGATTCTCAGCAACCTGACCATATCAAATTCCATGACTTTTCCATGACCTCCAAAACATTTTCCATGACCAATTTTATTGCGGACTTAAAAACAGAGGTTTCAAACCGATATGCCAAAGACAAGGCATAATAAATGAATATACATATCCCATCTTGATAAATGGCTACTGTGTTTTTAATTATATTCTATTTTGTTTCATATCTATTTAACTTTTTAAGTTATTGGAGATGATAGAAAATTTATGAAAAATTATGCACTTACATTTGCATTAATTATAAAAAATTATGCCATGACAAATTTCAAATTCCATGACTTTTCCACGACTTTTCCAGGTCAGGTCAAATTTCATGACTTTTCCAGGTTTTCCAGGTATGTTGAGCATCCTGTAATAATAAAGGGTTGACAGCCGTTTCCTCATTCAATGATAGTGTCAGGGACGTCATAACAGCATATATATTGATAAATACAAATCGGTTCACCCAAATCGGTTTAAACAGATTATTATATGACCGAAGAGAAAAATACAAATATTTTAAACAAAATTAAATTGACGAGGTACAAAAACAGACTTTTTTGGTGATCAGAAAACAGTCGGGGGAAGCATTTTAGATCTACGTTGGAAAAAGATGTGTACCATAATAGAATAGCCCCAGATTGTCTAGAAGATTAATCGCATATATGCGCTTGCTGCATGGTGCGGTAATACGGTAAGGATGCAACTAATCAGGAGTGAAGGGTGTCAGAGAGTAGAACTGCCAACTAAAGGCTCAAGCCAGAATTAAACATAAGTTTCACATCCAAACGTGTATATCAGTTACGGGTGAGCCTAGCGATTTTAACCATGATCTATGGAACTAGGGACTTAACTGATGTGCTAACTGACTCACCTCGCAAGCATGTGTCAAATGTTTACTCATTTTGCATGCAGTTTTCATGTACGGGGAAAGAACTCTGCATGTATGAAGGACATAAGTTCAACCAGTGATATTTCGTTAAGTAAAATTGAACGAAAAAGAAATTATGGCATCGTCGTGCACGAGAACTGAAACGATTATTATTGATTTTCCCCCAAACTGAAACTAAATAAGAACGATAATTATTGTTGCCGAACTGAATAAAAATTGAAACTAAAATTAGGCTCTGAACGAGGAACGAAAATTATTTGGAAACCAAAATTTATTTTCAGATGATACTAATTCTTTCTCATTATTTTTGTTGTAAAACTAATTTGTAGGCTAGATAAATTGTAAAAGAGTACAAAGGGCTTAAATGTTAACCAAAAATTACAAAAATGTCAAAGCGCGGTATTAATTTTTCACAACTTTTGACCATTAAGAACCGAACTAGAACTAAAATTATTAAAATTTACACGAACTAGAACTTAACTAAAACTAAAATACCTGAACTAGAACTGAACTAAAACTAAAATTATTCGATTCTTCAAGAACTGGAACTGAACTAAAATAGAAATTATTATAAGAACGAAACGAAAATTAAATTTTAGAAAGAAAATATCACTGCATTCAACTGTAATTTACTACAATGCTTCAATAAACAGTGAATTGTTACAAGTTTAACCCAGCGGTATCTAACATCAGTGCACAAAGATGCATAATTTTAAACAAAATTCACATAGACTCAAACAGGTTCACACATTTGGACAACATTGCCTGACAATGGGTTCATTCGCAAGACCTGCGGTCCGTGCGGTGTTAAAAATTACACACCACAAAAATTTGTCAACAAATTTATATTTCGTGACGAGATCTCACGAAAGTATTTTGTCTTTTTACGCCACCTACAACCAAAATGGCAGCTTCCATATGGAGCTCCATGATTCAAATATTCTTTAGAACTACATAAATTAAATATATAAAATAAATTAAGTGATCAGAATAATTTGGACATTTTAAAATAATTCATATATAATCATTAATGACGGCTACAATTAACTAATTCATAAAATTTCATACGACAAATGTGTGTTATACAAAAACAAGATAGATTCCAAGAATTGGAAAAAGACGTGGAGCCTCTGTGGAGGTGGTGCCCTAGTTCAACGAGTTCCCCGATCCGCACGCAAGTACAGTGGCTTGTGGGCGTGGTTTACCTAGTTTAACCGTGGCGGGGTGGCGGGATAGCGTGGCGTGGTTCTCAAAAACAACAAAGTGGGAAAAACTCCCCAATCTCCACGTTCTCCAGGTCTTGCAAACGAACCCAATATCACTATATTGCACAAGAGAAAAATAAATTGTGGTATCTTCTGTTATATAATTAAAACAACTTTCTTCAACCAAAATTTTTAAAAATCACAAAAGCTAGCTAATAAATGTTTACCCATAATTTTTTTGATGCATAAACTACAGGCCTACATTCAAATATGACTTTACAGAGAGTGCAGATAGCACCTATGGGTTCATTCAAATATTACGTTATCACATTTTCCGAAATTTTTTACCCTCCCTCATCTTCAAACATTATCACCGTCCCCCCTGATGAAATAATCATATTGGGTCGGGGTCATTGGTCACCGCGCGCAGTCGGTTAAACCAGGGTACAATTCGTATTCGGTCACCGAGTGGGGAGTGGTAGAAGGAAACAACCATAGATATGGGCAAAAGTTTGCTGTTCTATCAACAAAATTTAATATTGCGGTATTGTAGAAATTTTGTGCAGTTTTATGAGAAAAAGTGTACAGTTTAGAAATATAGTACTGTTTCAAAATTTGTGTAATTTGAAGAATAGCGAAAAAGGTTTGTAAATTTTGTTTCCATTGATGATGTCGTCAAGGCAGGGTCAAATCACCCCCCCCCCCTAATCAACCTTTATCAAAGTTTAAAGTCCCAACCTCCTCCCCCCCCTTCGGCGATGACGTAATATATGGATGACCCCTTTCCTTCTAATGAGTGATATACAGCACACAATCTCACACACACTTAATATTAATTAACTAAATAAATATAAAGAGAACAACAGGAAATTATTAATAAGTAATAACAGGAATAATAACAAGATAAGATATTAAATACAAACTTGCGTATTCGACACAGTCCACAGCCGCTATATAGAAATCTATGGAGTCTTTGTAATGTTCAGCAGCTCCTACGTATTCAGGTTTAGCTTTCTGACAGTGAGGACACCAGGGCAGATAGAACAGCACGAGCGTTAGAGGCTTGTTGGACAGAAAGTATTGGAAGTTCTCTATAGTGAGATGACTGACGAGGTTGGCTTGCTCTGACCAGCTTGTTGAAGAAGGCTTAGCTGGCTGCACTGGACTGAAAATATAACAGAGAATATCATTAGTTTAATTATTCTAAACATTTATTTAACTCCATAACTCCATTGGCGGATCTAGAATTTTATTTTTTTATTTTTTTGTTTTTTTTTGGGGGGGGGGACGAATTTCATTTTTATATGCTTTTTATTTATGAGGGGTTAAATCGAGGCTAGGCGAGGGGGAAAAGTGTCAATAATTGGTATATTAATTGATCAAATTGCAATAATTTCTAAATCGAGGGTTCCCCCTGAGGCTCCCCCCTGAGGGGCCGCCCCATATAAATCCGCGCCCGTCAAGTCAGGACTCGTGATGCCACACGTGTCCCACTCAATGACCAAACAGTCGCTTAGGAAACCTTAAAACCACTAACTTGTTCTATTTAATTGTTAATTATTATGAATTAATAATTATTAAGTTATCGTATGTTTGCTTCTGTTTACCCATATATTTTCACACATGGCACACGCTCATGTTAACAGTTTATTTTTATATTTTTATGTTTATTATTGCTTTTTAGAACTCCATGAATATTCGTACCTTTGCTGAGTCAATAGCGCGCTAATGCGGCTAGACGCAGAACTTTACACAATAATCATCCCAGAAGACATGCATGGGTTTCTCTTTTTCTGTTTGACCTGGGATTCGACCCCGGATCAATTGCTTCAGAGGCGGAAACTCAACTGCTGTGCTATACCCCACACCCCAGTTGTTCACAGAATATGACTTCAATATTGTGATTTTGAAATAAAATAACTTTACCAGTCTAACATATTCACAAAGAACACTGAAATTGAGCTATAATCTATCCTTTCAATTTTACAATACTATAAAGCCTGGATTCTACTTATTATGACACTGCATTGCAGGATAGGATTTCATAGGATTCGCCGATTTTCATAAATATTAGTAGACCATAGAGTTCTAGAAAATTTTTCTATCTCTCCAAAGTATAGCTTTCCCTCGAGTTACAATGGGACTCTTGTACAGTTTTGATTCCAGTTACTACATTACTCGCATCAGGGCCGGATTTACCATGCAGCACAATCAGCACGAGCTGAGAGCCCCCCGGCCAAAGGGGGCCCGAGAAATTATTGTATTTTTAAACCTTAAATAACTTTTTCACAATTGATGGCCTATACCGTCGACTTTCAGTTGATCCCCCCCCCCCTCGCTCTCCATATCTCGCCCGAGTGGGGGCCCCCCTTGCATGAGTACTGCAGGCCTCCCTATTCCCTCCCGCTCACCAAGTCTCGCCCGGGTGGGGCCCCCTTGCACGAGTGCGTCAGGCCCCCCAAGGTCTAAATCCGGTACTGACTAGCATATAATAATAGTAATAATAATTAAAGGGCTCAGTTCAAAAAGTGCATAAGTCCATTTCTTCAGTAGGCTACACAAGTTTCCAAGGCAATATTTGAAAAAATTTGGACAAAATATTGGATATTTTAATTAAACTGGCCCATATTGATTTTTTTATAATTTGCTACATAATATATCTCAATAGATATGGTGTAACCTACGGATTAAAACTTAATTTCAGGCGCGATTCTAGCTGCTGCTAAAACACCCGTATCTCACAAATAACAGAATCAACAAAACTGTGACTTGTGCACTTCTTGAACTGAGCCCTTCAATTATTGTAATAAGGGTTTAAAGTTCGTTCCCTCTTCAGGTATGATGTCAGGGACGTCGTACTGGCCATACTGACATATATTGGCTGATCCAGTGTGACAGCTGGTTAACCCACTGGTTGTGCAGGTCATCAGTTCGAATCCCAGGGCTCACCCGTCACTAATGAAGCCTACCGGCCGCGAAACTTACATCAAATTCAGCTTTAGCATTTTAATTTGTATATAAGCAGATGGAATAGTTTCATAGATCTAATAGTCAGTTGTAGTAGTATTAGTATGGGTTGTAGATCTTCGGCAGATGATGGAACGGACGTTAAACCCATATGATATTACATTGTGTTGTATTGTAGTGGAGTTAATCAATTAATCAATCAATTAATTGATTAATTGATTATTTACAAAATACTAACTTTTTGATGAATTCCACGATAGCGGCAGAGGATTTTTCTCCAGGGTAATTGAACTTCTCCTCTCCCTGCCTGGAACAACACGCAAACGTATTATTAATTTTACTAGCAGCAGCATCATGACAAACGCACAATGTTACAAGATACATAATTAACATAAATAACTTACACGTACAAACAGGTCAACTCAAAGAATTAAAAGCAGAGAGTGTTGGCCTATACATTTATTCAGATCAGGCTGGTTATGAACATCGTGACGTTTAGATCCTATAGAATAATTCCCTTATCCCGTTACGCCTTACATTTCTGAGACAATTTCTGACTGAGACAACGCAACCCATAACCTATTGTAGGCCTGCGGGCGTGGCTTATATTGAAGCTGTCCGAGTATGTGGGCCGGGCTAATTGTTGTTTGACTGCTGGTTCTTGGTCACTTACTGTGTGGGCTATTGTCTGATGTGCAATGTTCAGTAGAGAGCCTTTTTAAGGCTTTTACTACTAGTTAATATTAAACAGCATTTAGCACTTTATTAATGAAGATAAAAGTTATCAAGAAAGTACCAGTTGTTGTATGTAGGCGAATTAACATTAACAGATTTTTAAGTTGTAAAATGTAAATTTAATTTCAATTGCAAAATTTATACACAATCAGCTAGATTAAAAATAAGGTATACTCTAATATCTAAATAAATTAGGCTACAGTATTGTGTTTCTCTACTGCAAGTAATTAATTTGATAACTAAGTAATTAATTAGTTAATTACACTAATTATAAATACTGCTGCGGAATACAATGCTCAATGGCCTTCTATACTCAGTAACAAAGCGAGCATAGAGTTCAAGCTGCATTTTATTAAGCTTGAACGAAAGACGTCAGCCTATTATTCAATGCAATGTCTTTCTTACGTTTGAGCTTCTAAGATGCGTTTTAAAATGTAAGTTTTGAATTGTATTGTGTATTGTATTTTGTAAGTATTTTATTCCATTGTATTTTTAGTTGTATAAACGTTGTTTTACGGATAAATGGACATGCACCGTGTTCAACCCTTTTCTCTTTCAGCGTATGTGCTTTCCAGTTGCGTTTGGGTGGGCCAACTGATCAGTGTGACATATGCTGTGTAAGACGTCCCTGATATCGTCAACAGATGATGAATCGGACGTTAAACAATTATTTGATTTCTGATTTGATTTGTATTTCTTTGCAGCTCTCGTTCCGCATTCTATGTATGTATTTTCTGTGTCTGCATAAATCAAACCAAATGAAATAATAGTTTAACGTCCGGTCCGGTTCATCGTGTGACTACGATGTCAGGGACGTCAATATAAATAGCCGTTCATTTATGTTACTTCAAAAGTCTCAGGTCCGTATCTGACAGTGTCATTATATACAAAACAGACGTTAAAATTAGCATTTCCTCTTATTCATCTTTAAAGAATTCTTGATACGTGGATAAATGTGAAAAGGTAGTCAAAGTTCACTTACTTGAAGTATTTCACTGAAAATACACCAACAAAAATACACAAGTAAATTATAATTCATCTGCAGTTAGTTTTAAAAACTTAAGGAAAACATCAGAAAAATTACTGAGTCAATATATGAACGGACCAAATGAGTGCACAAATAAATCAATCAATAAATAAATTAATAAATCAATCAGTGAGACAAAATAAATATATGAATTAATTCCATCAATGGAGAAATAAGTAAAAAAATAATAGTTTATAACAATGAAGATTCCATTCATAAATGTTTCCTGATATTGTCGTCAGATGATAAGCTGGACGATAAACATTTAGCCTACTTTGAACTGATTATATATTAAATCGATCTCTAAATAAGTACATAAATAAAGTCAAGCATTTACTATAAAAGTTAATAAATTAGTTTACACAACTTATTAACTAAGCCTTAGTAACTCAGAACTTATTAACTAAGCCTTAGTAACTCAGAACTTATTAACTAAGCCTTAGTAACTCAGAACTTATTAACTAAGTGGGGATCCTAATTCCTGGGATACTGATCCGCAGGTTTCCAACTGCGGATCAGTATGTACGGGGTTCGAATCCGAGGCTTGCCCGTCACTGATATCCCTTTCGAGAGATGAAACTGACGTTAAATTCGGCTTTAGCCTTTAATGTTGAACTATTCAAATTTCACCTGTCGTGTTTTGCTCCGTTAAACATAAGACTAGACCTACCGATAAACCATAGTCTATTATCTATAGTAAATTAAGCTAAAGCTAAGTTTAACGTCTGTTTCCGTATCTGATGATACTATCAAAGACGAGATGTTAGTGATTGACTACTGACAAATGACTGACCTATTTATATATATAGATATTGATTTTGAAATATATATGGACGTCTCTGACATCGTCTTCGGGCGAAGACCCCGGACGTTAAATCCTCATTGATTGATTGATTGATTGATAGACTTACATGTGGGATAGCTCTTAATGTTGAACCTCTTTGCCAGTTCTACCTCAACTGTTGCATCCACTGCAGCCAATGCTGCCTTTAGCTAGGTGATCACAATCATTATAATAAATAATAAAGACTTAACGTCCATATCCTCATCCAAGGATGATGTCAGTGGCGGCGATAGACCGTCTGAGCAGCCAGGTTAACCCATAATAATTAAACCATAATAAATAATAATATACCAGGTTAGTAATTAAAGACAGGTCGTAAAAACAGCAACGCTATAACAATATAATAATCAGGCAGGTCTTGGCACCAGGTCGGACAGCAGGTCAGATACTATTTTACCAGGTTATCATTTGACCAGGTAAGACCTGGTGTGGCGCCGCCAGTCAGACCTGGTGTGGCGCCACCATCATGTCAGGGATGCCTCCAACAGCACATATCCCTTCAAACCGGTTCACCCAACACAGTTTGAATAAATAACAATCATAGTAAAGGCTTAACTTCTGCTCTTAAATTAACAACATCGGTAGAGTGTTTGCCTCAAAAGCAAAAGACCCAGGATCGAATCCCTGGTCAGTCGATAAGAGAAATAATGACCCCAGATTGTCAGGAAGGTAATTCTAATATCTGCGTTGGCTGTCGTTGTGCACAGTCTAAAGGCAAAGATACAATTTGTCAAGAGTGGAGAGAATTAAAAAAATTGAAAAAGAAAATTTTGTGCCAGATGGAGAATAAATTCTATATCAAACATGTGTGGTTGCAACCAATATATAGAGAATTAATTTAAATAATAAGACAACGAGACAGTGAAACTAAATTTTCATATTCTGATTATTATATGCGACTCATTTTGTCAATAACTCTGGGCTGACATTTGAAAGCAGATTAGTCAAATAGCACGTGTTCACAAGAGGCGACTAATACAAATTCTAATGAATAAAAATGGTAATGACCCTGCGAGGCGGCGGAGCTGCTAGAGACCTGGCGGCGGGCTCAGGATGGCCCATCCCTTCCCCAGTAACGAGGATGGAGGGGATCAGCTACACGGCTGACACTCAGGGCGAGCAACAACAACAACGAATAAAACGGCAAGTCCTTGTGATGGGACCTATTTGTAGGTCGATGGTGTGCTCAGCAAACAGAGAGATAGTTGGGAATTGTGAAGTGTCCAGCATAGAACAATTATAAAAACAATTATATGACTTACCCGCATGCCCTTGACAGTTTTGGCTGCATCACCATAGGCTGCCTTCATGCCGTTACAATGGGAACACCCTGTAATATAAGCACACATGTATGCTGAAGTTGTAATATTTGCTTAATGTAGGCCAATGTGACAGAATGTCAGAGTATCTAGAGAAGGCTTGAAGGGATCAGTTGAGCTGATAGAATTACAAATGAAAAGTCCTTGAAAGAGTTGGGAGTACGAAGACATCTTATGAATATGTTAAGAAATAGAAGAAGAGTTGGAGAGGGCATGTTTTAAGGGGGAAGGGTTTGCTGAAGGCAGTAAGAGCACCAGCACCTTTGGGCATGGGTGTATATCGGTGCCTGGAAGATGGAAGCTTAATCATGTACCTGCGCTGGCTGCATTGCGCACCCGACAGTGCATTGCATTGATCGAAAGGCAAAGGTACGATTGGCGTATTTTTTTAAAAACTAAGAAAGGAAACTAGCATGTGCGTCAGTCATGTGTAAATATCTACGGAAATTTAATTTTAAAAAAGAGAAGCTACAACAGAATGATAGACAGAGAGAGAGAGAGGGAGAAAAAACTATAATTTATTTCACGAAACACATACATAATATGGTCATCAGAGAAGACCTAGGTTTATCTAGCTGATCACCATACATACATACACACACAAAAAACGGACAAATCGAACATGCATACAGAAAATATAAATGCAATTAAGGTGCAATTAGATGAGAAATCACAATTTAAATCAGCATCAGTCTAAATTTAAAAAAAAAATCAAAGAATGCGTTAGACAGTTGGAGAAAGATCATTGTCATGTGTGTTAAGATATACCGATAAAGCAAGTAATTTTGCTAAATCTATACAAAACAAAGTCTTTATTCTCGTATTGGGTTCGGGATATTTGAGAATAGTCCAACTGATAACTGCACGTTTTTCGTAAGAGCCGACTAACGCAGATACTGAGGAAGGAAATGGAAAACCACCTCAGAAACCTATATTTTCCTTGCACAATGGCATCATTTTAGGCGTGGAAAAGGCAAAGCCTTTGTGATGAGATGGAATTATTGGGTTGGTCGATGGTGTGCACATTAAAGAGTGAAATAGTTGATTTTTGTGCATGAATTTTTGCCTTGGACCTGCCACGTGGCAGAGTACTGGATAGATTGATACAAAACAAACAAGTATTGAGACTCGACAATACGAGTACAGTATAATCTTCTTCTTCTTTCAGATGTCCTGCCGGTTCCCAGCTTTGATGATCATGGTTTCCAAATATCTCTGTCTCCAGCAAATCTAATCATTTCTACTTCTCAACGTTCATCCATTCACTGAGACTCTTTGTATAGGTAATTCTTTGTCTTCCTTTGCAACGTTTTCCTTCTATTTTTCCGCTTATGATTATGCTTTCTATTTCTTTATTCCTCATAACATGACCAAAAAGCTCATCTGCCTGTTCCGCACAGCATTTAATATAATTCTTGTTGTTGCCATCCTATTTAAA
>JAQFZF010002018.1:0-13029 GCA_034695365.1 Enchytraeus norvegicus
ATCTCAGCAGCCAATGAATGCACAGCTAACAAAACACCTCTATCTTAGCAACCAATGAATGCACAGCTGACAAAAAACCGTTAAGGCTGTGAATAGACCTTATAGTAGCTATACTATGATTGGTTGGCTCCATTAACCAACCTGCTGCTAATAATTCAGCACGATTTGAGACGCCTACTGTGTTGAGTTGATTATTTTTATAGCAACCAATCAGAGCGAGAGATGTACTCTCTCGGGGTGTTTCATTTTAGACTCAGCCAATCAGGGCTTTTGTTTACAACAAGAAATCTTTTGCTGCAGGGCTTCCTTTAGTTTTACGTTTATTCATTTACTTTCTTGGGGAGATTTGAGGCTTTAAGACCTCTAAATTTAATACCTTGCGGGCCCGAGGTCCCTAAACTGGTAAGCATAAAGGCCTCAGGCCCCCATTTTGTGTTACTTAACAGGATTACTAACGGGATATGGGACCACAGACTTCACTTTAACCAACATTAACATTAGTTTTTTTACCACTCATCGGCAGCCCTGCTTGGCGCTTGATGAGATATTTCCCGCGATATTTTCTTTGTAAACCTTGATAGTAAACAAATCAGTCCATTTATCGATCTGACTTATTTTTCAATCAAGTTCTCCTTTATTTGATTGATTTGTGACTGATTGATCGATAACACAACTGCAGAGATGTTTGAGGCACGTCTGGTTCAAGGCTCACTCTTCAAGAAGGTACGTGAAATGATCGATCAGCAAAAATGTTAGGTGAAATTAGGCAAACTTAATTTTTGCTGACTTTACGATTTTAGGCATCAAATTAACTAATTTTAACGTGTATAAAATATGAGAGCATTCGCCAAGTAACTGAAATACTAGTAGAACATTGTTTAGTTAAGAAAATTTGGGATTTCTTAAGTTAATCGACTCTAGTTTAGACTCGTTCACGTGTCCATTTTATTCACTTGTTATGTTAGGGTCGTGGTTGGATTTTAGGTTAGGTTTGGCCTAAACTTCGCTCGAAACCAAATCCTAAATATATTATACGCCACCTGTGAAAATTTGAAGAAAATCGGCCAATTGGCACAGGAATGCTCGTCCTAACCAGAGCCATTGTGATTTAACACCTAGAAAGCTATGATCCAGCTATTATATTTTACTTTCATTGCACAATCCTGTTGTGAATCGTTTGAATTATTTATTATTAGTAATGTTTTTTAATTGGAATATTGGCCTGATAATTCTATTATACAAGATATGTGTATTGTGTAGATATTATGACTTCAATTATTGGGGTATGGTCGATAACAGGAAGTCTTTGATTTGATCACATCAGTTATTGTCGAAATTTTTTTAAAGCATGATTTCAGTTAGGATATTTTGCACAGCTTTTTGCAAAAGTGCATTTAGTGTCTCATTTTTGTTTAAACTGCTGTATTATGGTCTGGTGGGGGTATGGGTTAGGGTTAGTCTCCACACCCTAACCCTACCTTTAATCTGCAATGTTTGCATGAGTAACAAAAAATTGGTTTGAATAAATAATTTGAGATCGCTGTTACCAGGATTATTGAATAGTTAATAATTGACTCTAATATTTTACGAACAAGAACGACTGGGTAATCCTGGTAACGGCGGTCGCAAATTATCTTTGTGATTTTAGGGTTAGGTTAATTTTTTTGGTGAAAAGAAATTATTTGATGGTTAGGGTAGAGGTTGGGGTTAGGCTTAGACTAGGCCTAATACCACCCCAAACCATACGCTAACCCTAAATTATTCTAAAAATGAACCCTAACCCTAGCAAAAAGCTCATTATTTCACGTCAGTTTTCTATAAATATACCAAAAAGTATAAGTGATAGAATTATTAGATTTGGTATGTACACGTAATTGTACGGTCTTCTACGCTTTTGGTTTAAATTTGCAAGGAAATCTGACGTGAATTGGAATTTGGGACCGCCGTTACCAGGACTACCAACGACTGTACTTGCACAGTAACATAACCTTCTCCGGATGTTGATATGTGCGCTCATAGCAGCACTAAATAAAGTGTAAGCACCGGTATCACCGGAAGCGAAATATCAATGGCCGCTAGTAACTCTATTTTGCCCAGTTATTCAGGGTGCTCAGCACTTCGGGAAAAGTCGGGAATTTGGCTGACAGGGAAAAGTCAGGGAATTTGATCTCAAGGCAGGGAAAAAATGTGATAATTTTTCCTAATTTTTGTTAAAATCTCCAGTAGCTTGCAAAGTTGTAGAGACATGAAGCAAAATAGAATAGAATAGAAAAATATGAGTTAGTTAGCAAAATGTGATGTGTATCATCATTTATTATGCTTTGCATTCGGCGCATTGGTTAGAAACCTTTTTCGAAAGTCCGCGATTTGAAACCGTATGTGGCAACGCGCGTAATTTTGGGTAAAAATTGGTCAGGGAAAATTTTTGGAGGTCAGGGAATTTGAAAAGGTCAGGTCACTGAGCACCCTGTTATTGTAACCTTTTAATTATCTTCATATAGATCTATGGCATACGCTATTATTATTATTTAGTAAATGACTGTTGTAGCGGGCAAGAGCCAGTTGCGTAACGGTTAAGTGATTGGACTGCAGAGCAATAGATCTGCGGTTCAATACCGAGGGCTCTCCCGTCACCGATGTAGCCCGCGAACCTGACGTTAAATTCTGCTTTAGTTTATTATTATTACTAATGATTTAAATGTAATTTGTTTAGGTACTCGAGGCCATCAAGGACTTGTTGAACGAGGCGACATGGGACTGTAACTCTACTGGCATGAGCCTGCAGGCCATGGACAGCTCTCACGTCAGCCTCGTGTCGCTGTGCCTACGATCCGATGGCTTCGACACGTTCCGCTGCGACAGGAACATCTCCATGGGCATCAACTTGGGCAGGTTAGAGAAAAGTATAAGTTTGTGCTTAGTTTAGTTTGTTACTTTTCTAAGTTTTGTATTATGTAGGACCTAGGCTTTTGATCGCATTTTCAATTGCTAGTATTTTTATTTAACTTTCATTAATAATAAACCAAAGCTGCTTTAACTGGTTTTGTCTATTAATTTCTTGCAAATGTTTAACTTGTCGCAGTTGGATCGTGAGTAACACAAAAAAGCAAAGAACTTAAAAGGACAATTAAAATTTTACATAATTAAATTGTTTTGAAGTGGATTTTCAATGATAACAAGTAGGAATTATAAATTTGCATAGTGTCTGGTTGAAAGGTTTTTAAAGAAGTTATTGAAAGAAGGTATTTATCTATGGTTTCTGTGAAGTTTGTAGATGCTGTGGCACATAAATAAAATTATGTCTCCATCTGACATGTCATGTCATGACATCTGTCTCCGAAGCCTCCACTCATGACCAAGGAACATCTAAATATATTTAAAATTGTTTTTCATGTATTACAGCATGGCTAAGATCATGAAATGTGCCAGTAACGACGACGCTATCACAGTGAAGGCTGGCGACAATGCCGACACCATAACATTCATGTTCGAATCTCCAAGTACGTTCAATCAATCAATCCATCGCTAACTTTTACATACTGCATTCTTAGTAGTGTCTCGGAAGCTGTTCTAAAGCAAACTGTCTTTCCAGATCTCAGGATCCTGATCCCTCTCTGATTGCTGGGGGAAAATTGTCAAATTCTTTTTGAATTAAGTATGCTATTATTCAATTTTGTGAGGACGATGTTTCACCAGTTCGTTTAGCCGAGTCCTACGCATAAATTTATTAAGCGTAATAGCTTTCTGTAAATGTAAAGTTACATTATATGTTCAGCGTGAAATTGAATGATAAAATATCGTATTTACGTCCTTGAATAATAATAATAATAATGCGTGTCTATCTTTTAATATTGTATATAGAAATTTATCATCTTTATAACTACCTTCAGAAAAGTATTATTGCTTTTCATTTGGTTAGCCAATTAAAAAAATATATGTGTGCAACTCTTCAGATGGCGAGAAAGTGTCCGACTATGAGATGAAGCTGATGGATCTCGACACAGAACATCTCGGGATACCGGTGAGTTTTTGTTTCACTTCACATTCTTGGTTTGTTACGTTTTATTTATTTATTTATTTTATAAATAAATAAAACATAAGACAACATAAATTCTATCATTTCTTTTCTTTATCATTTGTTTTATGTGTTCATAACCTTTTCTTGATTTTTCTCACTTTCTCTTGACATTTTCTCGTGATAAAGAGATTTCTTTCTATTTATCATTCAAACTTTTCTTTATCATTTGAATTTTATATGTACATAAGCTTACTCAAAATTGTCATTTTAAAATGTGGTCAGGATGTAATTGTGTAGTATGTACTTGTGTTTGAAAATTACATTATCCTTAGTGATCTCTATCGCTCACATAGCATAATGTTTGAATCCCTGTTGAATGTAAGTTAAATTATTGATTCTCTAATGGTTGATTGACTGATAAATTGACATGATTTATATATTACAACACGATTTCAATTACAGTAGTTTTATAAAGATTCCCACAGTCGATTTTCAGAGAATATTATTGATTGATTGATATTAATGTTATCCATTTTTTAAACTGCTTGTATCTCGCTGTCTATTCCCTGATGCATTGCTCGTGTTTTCTGGGTTTTCGTAAGCTGTCTGCCGTTGCACATTCCGCAAGCAGATTTCCCTTACATCGCCTTCGGGTGAGGAACTGGATTGATTGATTGATTGTAGGAGACGGACTACAGTTGCGTGATCAAGATGCCGGTGGGAGAGTTTCAGAGGATATTGATTGATTGATTGATTATTGATGTGCAGGAGACAGACTACAGTTGTGTGATCAAGATGTCTGCTGGAGAGTTTCAGAGGATCCTGATTGATTGATTGATTGATTGCAGGAGACGGACTACAGTTGTGATCAGATGCCGGCGGATAGTTTCAGAGGATATTGATTTATTGCATTGATTGATTGCAGGAGACGGACTACAGTTGTGTGATCAAGATGCCGGCTGGAGAGTTTCAGAGGATCTGTCGTGACTTGAGTCAGATCGGAGAGTCCGTGGTGATTTGCTGCACCAAGGAGGGTGTAAAGTTCTCTGCCAGCGGAGATCTCGGCACAGGTGGGATAGGACTACTAGTATTTATTTATTATTATGATTATTTTATCAATCAATCAATGAGGATTTAATATCCGATTCCTCATCCGAAGGCGATGTCAGGGACGTCCTTAGCGGGATGTGCAACTACAGACAGCATCAAACTTAAACCACCAGAACACTAATGCAAATGCACAAGCTGAAAGATAAAGCTAGATTCAAACAGTGTTAGTCCATTATCCAAGGCAAGAGAGTCTGTTGGCACAGATCTAAGGTGGAAAGATATGAGTTTTGAGCTTGCCCTGGAAAGTAGTAATGTGCACGATTAACCTTCTTTCTTCTAGGCACAGATATGCACCCGTACCCAATGGTGCTGGGGATATTTTATCGACTGACCTGGCAGTCCTTCCCATGCCATTAACCTTCACTTGATTTTGATGTCGACACGTTTAACGTTACACCATTATCCCCTTTGGCGAAGTCCTTCTCTAAATTTTGAGACGTCATAGGTGTAATATATCTCACCTGACTGTCACTATTGAGGGTCACATATTTTCTTCAGCTAGTGTTGCTGCCAACCATATGGTGAACTGGTTTCTGAGATTTGTCATGTTTTGAAGTTCCTGACGTCATCCTTGAATGAAGAAACAGACGTTAAATCTTTATTATTACAGGTAACATCAAGCTGGCCCAGAGCGCTAACATTGATAAAGAAGAAGAAGCAGTTATCATAGAGATGCAGGAACCAGTGACGCTCACGTTTGCTTTACGCTATCTTAACTTCTTCACAAAGGCCACTCCCTTGTCAGCTCAAGTATCCCTCTCCATGTCTGCCGATGTCCCTCTAGGTATGTGTATATGTTTCACTCTGTATTTGCCCTGGGTGGACAGCATAGTTGGTAATAAGCTTGGTCGATAAACAGGATATTGCGGGTTCGAGTAGTCTCTGACCCGATCAGTCTCTGACTGTATTCTAAGATACTGTAGCTTTGTTACAGCTTTGTTTAGATCTGGTAAAGGTTGAAATGTGTTTGGGTTAGGATTTGTAGAAGTTGTGTCATAACGAGATGATTAGCGTCTGTGTCTCTGAGGCCTCTACTCCTGACTTCAGTATACACAGGGCAGGGCGCAAGTTTTAAGTTCTACACAGTTCTACATATATAGTGCTATGTAAATTGTGAAAATGTCCATTTTCCTATTCAAATTTCAAAAACTTATTCAATTCGTTATTCCAATGTATACATAAGAACGTTAGACTATTCTGTTGTTATGTATGTGAATCTATGTAGATTTTGGTGTTTTCTCTTACATTTTTATGTTATGTCACATTTATGTGCAGTGTAGGATACAATGTTATATATGGCCAATATTTCTGTGTACTATATCAATTAGCCGCTGAATACCATATTTGCTGAGATCCTAAACATAATTTTTGCCCTATGGTAGGCTAACATTGATGATATGTCTGTCTAAGGCTTCTTCCATTGTTGTCAAGTGCAGAGCTGATCCCATTTCTAAGTGCGTTCAGCACACGTGTCAATTGTCATTAATCTAACGGCAAGATCGCCAGCCCCACTTTCGATCCAAAGGGCCACGCGCCAGACCTGTGTTTACCTTTTGTAATTTTCTGAAGCAGTCGCCTACTACTTCATAATTGCTTCCAATTAATGGACCCAAGAATGGATGGTGGGCTTGGTTGGCTCATTGTATATCAGAGATTTTCTCCCTGATTGATTCGACCGGGAATCTAAATCCGGACCTTATGCTAGAAATAAAATCTACACAACCTGTGTAATGCGGTAAACAATGAGCACGGAGGTCCTTGGAGGCATACTGTAGTATTAATATTCTGTAGTATTAGATTATAATTGCTACTAAATGTCCTCTTTGCATTGCATTGCATTTGCATTGCTTTGTCCTCTTTTTTGCATTATGTGATCTTACTTTTCAATATTGTTGTGTGTAGTTGTGGAGTACAAGATAGGAGACATGGGATACGTCAGGTACTATCTCGCTCCCAAGATAGAGGATAGTGAGGAGGCCTCATAACATGTGATAGCTGTGACGTTGTGTGTAAGAACTGTAATAAGAACCAATAGATAGGCCTCGTAACATGTGATAACATGTAACGATGTGACGTCGTGTATAATAACTGTAACAAGAACTCTACTCATAGATAGGCCTCGTAGTCTGTTATAGATAAGAACTGAAGTAATAATTTAATAAGAACTGTAATAAGAACTGAAGTAATAGATAGGCCTCAGACAGATAAGCCTCCGTAATCTAATAAATAAGAACTGATCATCAGGGCTCACTTGTCGTTTGAACAAACAAGTTTGTGAGAATGCACTTCAGACAAACCTGACATCATCCCTGGATGAGGAATTGGACACGGAACCTTTATTATGATTATAAGAACTTAGCTGTATACGTAAAACTGTCATTTAAGAACGGAGCAGATATAGATTTTGAAATCTGTAATGGGCTTTTGTAATTAAAATTACTGAGCGCATAGAAAAACAAAGATTGGCAAATATAAAATACCAACAAGGATACCCAGCATTGCCCGGGTTAAGAAATACTGACGTCCCCGACATCACTTTGGTTGACAGTCCGGGCGTTAAATCGTGAAGTATTGATTGATCTATCTGGTCTTGTAAAATGTTGATAAAGATGTTATTCAGTGTAAAACTATATGACGTTGAATAAACTATATTTAATAGCATTGACTGTAATAAAGGTGTTTGTATGTTTGATGACTACCTCCTATTAATTAAAATCCTTTTTACTCTATCAAAAGACTGAATTTAATGTTGGAGTTGTAAAAAGCTAGCTGTAGCGTAAGTTCCCATATGCAAGGAAACTGTCAGAGACGAATCTGGCTGGGACTGAACCTTGGGCCTCCTGCTTACTAGGGAAGCTTACCAATGACTTCAATATGTCAGGGACGTCCCAAGCGGAATGTGCAACTACAGACGGCCTCAAAACACTCCTGTAAAAGCATAAGCCAAAGAGCAGTGTATGTTTGCTTCTAAGCAACATAAGCGTTAAAACTAGATACATACTCGATTTATAAGGAAAGATATGCCGGAGCCTGGAAGCCTAACTGGAGGTTAAGTGACCATGATCTCAAGTTTGTAAACCGGCTCGTCGTCTAGTGGTGCATTATGCACAAGGTGGGTGCCAAGCTGACAAATGTAGGTACTGAAAATGTTACATTGCTCCTAGATCTTTCTGTGCATCAAAATCTTTCAAAGGTTTACTTGTAAGGAATGGCTCAATCAATAGTTGTGCCTAGGACCCTGTGCTCCTTGTTCATATAATTTATCCTTGAAAGTGGCAGCGCCCAGCTGGGGGCGGACATCCCCTTGAAAACTTTTGTCCCACCCCAAGAATTCCCAGGCACACATAGTACACAATGTAACTGGTTGCATTTGTTATATGACCTACATTTTTTTTTGCCCCCCACATACATTTTTCTGGTGCCGCCACTGATCCATTCTTTACACAACATTAAATCTTAAGTAATCAACAGATAACTGCTTGATTCAATGGAAAAATCATTTATGTCCAATTTCTGAACTTCCGGTAAGGTTTTTTAAACCAATGGTTCTGAAGTAATTTCATATCTTCTCTAAATGGTCTAAAATTGTTTACTTTATCTGTGAGTTGCCTAGCAACCACCTTAGATATGGAGTTCAGAAATCAGCCCTAGAATGACTAAAATAGCTAAATCTAATATTTCTTTATAAAAATTCTCTAAATGATGAATTCACACAGAAGTTCTAAAGACAAGATACCATATTCAAAATTAGCGGAATGTCATTGATACTATTATCTCTAGAGACTAAGTTCCTTCTGCAATTTCTTAATTTTCAGGTCCAGAAGTATAATTTGCTTTTGTTTCTCTAGCATATCCAACTCGTGTATCTCCGCGCTACGCTTTAGTTGAGCCGCGTGCTGATCACAGGTCTTCTTTTCCTGCGCCGCTAAGCACGCCAACTGCTTCTGCACAAAATTGGTTTTAGCCATAGCGCAATCGTTTAAAGAATCGTCCGAGAACTTTCTAAATTTCTTATTCGGAGATATGACGAAATGTTTCTTCGCTGGAAACATGTTCTGGGTTGACGTGATACAGTTGGCACTCAGCGGCTTCGAAGAGATTCTGTCTAACTGAGATGCCGCTGATTTTGAGTTGGTTGCACTGTTGGATGGCGGATTCATAAATACCACACTGCTTTCCCCGGCGCGTAGTCCATTCCTACTGGTCAGCGTTGATCTCGGATGAATTAAAATGGTGCTGAGTGGCTTGGATCTGTCTCGCCGACGAGGTTTTGATTTAGAGGCGACGGAGGGTTTAGGTTTACGCTGAGGGTTGCTGTTGGAAACGCCGGCGGTAGACTGACTCACGGTGGAGATTATGAGGTCAATATCGGAGAGGTCATGACAAGATGAATCCGTCGTGTCGGTTGGAAACGGTTCATATACGGAATTGGCACCAGATGGCTCGGCCACTTGATCTTGTGCCTGCTCACACAAACATGCACATTTATAATAAAGATTTAACGTCCGTTTCCTCATCCACGGCTGATGTCAGGGCCATAGTTACTATTCAGACTACTCGTGCATTTAGTCTGATTTCTTAATACAATACAAAAGGGTATTTTATAGTGCCTCTATATACTAATTATCTCAGAGGCGCTTTTTGGAACAGTGAAGGGAAAAGCAATCTAGCCTACCATAAGCCACACATGATGTGACAAGGCCTCTGCACATCTGGAAGTTGGTCGATCAATTACATTTAATAACCGGTGCTGTGTTTTCTATGTACATCCGAGATCTAACACTCTGATTGACACATCCGGGACTCCATCCTAGACGGGATTTCATAGCACCTCATGAACATTCTGTCATTTAACTTTTATGCCATTACCAATTTACCATGCGTGTTAAGCAGAGGCTAAATTGGAAATCAAGGGGCGCTGGAATGCTAACATTTTGGCAATTATTTTTTTAGGACCTTGAACGCTAACGGTTATTTTTTTCTGGGGCCCAGAACGCTGATGCCTTTTCTTACTGGGTTCAGGAACGGCCTTCCGCCTCAATTTAACCAATGGCACTAAGCATTTCGGCCACCAAGACACATATGCCTACTAGTTTGAGGTATTATTTATGACCTTCAGGCGAGGTTTATCAAACCAATGGTTCTGAAGTAATTTCCTATCTATTTCATTATAAAATTGTTTACTTTATCTGTGAGTTGCCACTCTAGCCTAGCAACCACCATAGATATGAAGTCTAAAATCATCCCTAAAAGCCTTCATGATATTTAGATGAGGTCAAAATAATTTAATTTAATTCGTGATTCTCTTCTTTATTTTTTGCCCACAAGGTGTCCTGCTCGATGACCGAAAGGTCCCTCGGGTAACCTTAAAACCACTAACTTTATCTTGGCATTTAGGATTCTAAATGTTATATCTATCAATGAATGTATGTTATTATTTAATAAAAATATGTGTATGATGCAATATTGTTGTTTTAAAATAACTAACAACATTTAGGATATTGAAAAGAAGTTGTAGCTCTATCGAGGTAATGTTTTAACTAACCGTCATCAGGCTATCATCCGCCACGCCATCCTGTGTTGGAGAGAACTGCCAAGCACACACGTCCTCTATCATATAGTCAAGTTCCTCCGCCACCGTAACCACCATCTCACCATCGGGCCGGTACACCTTCCTCTGTTAAACAATAAGTTAACAGACATTATAGTAGTTTAAAGTAAAGCCATTGTGATAAGCAAATATGGAAGAAACAATTTTCTCCATTATACCTATATGACTAAATAGTGATCAAAAAGCAACGAATCAAAAATAAAAATCAGAATTGAAGGAAGGCGTAGAAAGGGAAGACAAACAACTACCTATAAAAAGAACTCGTCTCAGTGATTTGATAGCCGAAGACGTAGAAACATTTGAAGTTTGAAAGTTTAAAGTATGAAAGAAGTAGAAAATTTAATCAGATCTGAAAGAGAACGAAACTTTGGCAAGCCATGACCACCAGTGCCTGGATCAGCAAAGACACACGAAAGAAGAACAAGAAGAAAGAAGAAGTGACCAATCAAATAGTACGTACTCTGCCTTCTTGAAGTCGTCTCTTTGCAGCTTTCTTCATATTCAGCCAACCGTTCCGTAGCTGCTCCGGCTGACGAGTTGTGATGCAAACCTCTGACGCGTTAAACACTTCCGACAGCTCACTCCATACCGTCTCCTTGGCCTAAAGTGCCACATAAACAAAATAACGTTACTAAATTTACTGCAATAATCGATTTAATCAAGATATTAAGATATTAAGCATTAATTAAACGTTTTGACACAGGGATATTCATAGGATTCGGCAACTTTGTAAGCAGAACTTGACTTGTGAATGCAATACATCACTACAGCTTCATGGAAATCGGACTTAATTATGTCCACACATAAACAATTGATGATTGTGGCCCTTAACTAAAGACCGTGCAGCACTGTCCTCCAGTGTACAAGTTTCGAGGAATGTAGGATCAAGGTTAGGTTGGGGATTGCGTAACGGTTCGCTTTATGATTATGGCAATTTTTGGTTAATCTAATCGTAACCACTAAGCTCAGGTGTCCTAATCTGCCCAATGATGTATTCGATTTTCTTCAAATGAATATGAAACTTAGGATTATGGCACGGGTTGCAGTTATCCTAATCCCTATCGCAGTCCGAATTCTTAGCAAAAATCGTAACAAAAATCAATTGACGGAAATTCGATAAGGCACGTTAGGACGCCAGAACCCCCAATCTGACAAAAAAAAATATAAACACTTTACCCTGTTAGTAATTGCATCGATTCGCTTATTCTCCAATATATCGCTCCTACTTTTGACCAGTTCTATCAAATATTGTCTCTCCTGCAGAGTGAAATTCATGGATTTGCCTCTTCTGTTCCCGAAACAATCGAATTCCATGTTTTCTGACCTTATTTGTTTATTTTATTTCTATTGTTTATTTTTCTATTAATCCAATTATCGCTCAACGATAAGAATTAGGTCAACCTGACCTGATTAAAAACAACAACAACAGAGTGCTACCATGAATTTGGCAACGTCAACAATACCGCCAACATCTTAACAACACAACAATTAGAGTGCAACTGTTGTCTACGGTAACATCGCACACAATGAAACCAAGCCATACCGAAAGGCAATAAAATTAAATGTCCATTATACGGTGCAAAGCCAATATTCAAGAACCGGTCCGAGTATGAAGTATTATAGGTAGGGGGACTGGCGCATTGATCTCGACCAAGTGAGGTCATCATTTTAATAACAGAATTTATAAGGACTCAATCAATCAAACAAATAGTTTATAAATTCTGGTAAATAATGATGTCGGTAGAGATCTATCTGTAGTTCAATAGACTTGCTCAAAATCAGCTGATCGAACACTCAGTCTGATAAGCTGATTTTGATTAAGTCTATCGAGCTACAGATAGATCTCTACGGACATCATTATTTACCATAATTTATAATAACTCAATCAGTTAGTAATTACATACACGTATATAAGTTGACATATTATTATCTATGTCAAGGATGTCTATCTTTCGCAAATTCCAAATGACAGCAATGCTATCGTTTAATCTAACACCGGCCTTGGCATAATTATGTACTCACGAATTTATCATAGTGAATTAGGGATAGAAAAATGTAAGCTTAATTAAAATAGCCTTATTCAGCAGAATCAAAAGTGGCCTACACAAGACTTAGAGCGACGATATCTCAGCATGAGGTCCTGCTCATTGGCGTCGCCAGATTTTGAAAAGTGGGGCGGCAGTTAACATTGAGCATTAAAAGTGGGGAGGAATTAGTATTATAGTCTTAATAATAATTAACACATGTCATTGCACGACACATAATTGCTACTTTAAATCACAACCTCCAC
>JAQFZF010002019.1:0-13029 GCA_034695365.1 Enchytraeus norvegicus
ACTCAGACCACACGACTATTATAACTGAACACTCAGACCACACGACCATTATAAATGAACACTCAGACCACACGACCATTATAAATGAACACTCAGACCACACGACCATTATAACTGACACAGATCCAAATACAATAATTATTGTAATTTAGCACACCTTTAAGTTAATGAATATGGGCTTGTTATAT
This sequence comes from Enchytraeus norvegicus, assembly GCA_034695365.1. Classification (NCBI taxonomy): domain Eukaryota; kingdom Metazoa; phylum Annelida; class Clitellata; order Enchytraeida; family Enchytraeidae; genus Enchytraeus; species Enchytraeus norvegicus. The sequence goes on from JAQFZF010002019.1 coordinate 189, forward strand.
ATAATTATGTTAAGCGTACTAATTACAAAACAATACAGACGCATTGTTCTAAGTACTTATTGATATGTCGACTGTTGGGTAACCTTTTCAATTCAGTTAGTGAAGGCTTTGCACTACGTCTTGAGTCTAATGTTGACATAGACGGGCGAAAGTGCTGGTCGTTGGTTGTATTTGGTAATCGCTAACCATCTAGTTATGACACAGCCACTTAAGCTCAAACTACCAACCAACCAACCATTTGATTTTATAATCAATGTGTTATATATCTCATTTGTGGTGTTGCAGGCTACACAGGAAATCCAGGAAGATAATGATGGGAGTAGATCGGATGATGATGATCTACTCCCATCAGATGATGATGACGAAGGAAACCAATCAGATGATAACAGTGATAAATGTAGAGATAATGATAACAGAGACTCGAGTAAAACCAGCCCTAGTGTTCCACAGATTGATGATTTAACTGTTAGCTCAAAGAAACTTGAAAACAGTACATCAAGAACTGATAACAAGAACAGCGGTAACTCCTCTGCTATCGCTGACAAGTCATCGTGCATCAGAATCACTTCTAATCCATTTATCGACTCGTTGACCGCTGACAGCATTAGTCAGTCTGACAAGTCATCACTCGTCAAAATCACGTCTGATTCGGTCAGCGATTCCGACGATGATCTTGAAGATGGTACGAACGACCTTGAACTGCCGAACAACGCTCAGTACCAACCTTTCCGTGACTCTAGGCCTGTGGAAGAGGGAGAGGGAGGGAATGGGGGAGAGACACTCGGAGAGGTGTGGAGGGAGAGTGAGGCATCCAAGGTGTCTAAGGAAAAGATCAGAAGAAAGGTGAGAGTGTAAAAGCTGTAAAGCTAAGTTTAACGTCTGTTTCCGTATCCAAGGATACTATCAGAGACAGACCCGGCTGGGAATCGAACCCAGGACTTCCTGCTTATCAGACCAGCTTGCTATTGACTCGACCATTCAGCCGGGACATTTAATGTCATTTAATACGAGGCAATGTGAGTCTAACGTCTGTTTCATTAGCTCATGATGATATCAGGGACGTCACAACAGCAAATACATTATTATACCTATTTTCAGTTGCCAAGCGAGTATTTCTTAACTCTGTATTAACTAATATTTTCCAGCTATCTTCTTTATTACCAATTATTTAATAGTAAATATACTACAGTGAAAATAAATTATGTTTGTCAGTCAGTATTTAAAGTATGTTAGCCATTATCTCTAGATTGGCAGTACTTGGGTATACTAGCTCCCTCTGTGAATTGCTGTCTATGAATTTGTGGTGATTAGCCAGTTGCAGCATCCACGGCTGCTTTTTCTAAATTGCAACTGGCTTCATAACGTCGATTTTCATAAAATTGTCATCTGCTGAACCACTTATTTATTCTTCTTTTGATTCAGTCAGTCATTTCACTGGTTTACTGGCAATCTGAAACTTCACGGTATTCTTCACATGCAGCTTTGTTTTTGCTATTTGTTTCGGCGGACAGATTGGTAATGCGATTGTTGTTGGAGATGTCTCTGTTGTCGTCGTCAGATGATGAAACGGAGGATGGACATTAACTTCGCATTGATTGATTGATTGATTGATATTAATATTATTTTTATATATCTTCAGGTAAAGAGTCAGATGAAGAGAGAGCAGGATCGACAGGTTGCGCGTAGGATACGTAAACATGGCGAGGCGTCCGTCACCACGGCAGCACGGAGGCGGGCCATGGAGGGGATTAGTCATACCAGTGGCTGGGAGGATTAAGATTTAATCATTTCAGAAGTTGAGAGGATTAACAGTTAATCATTCCAGCCGCCGCTTGGAGGATTAAGGGTTAATCATGCCAGTGGGTGGGAGGATTAAGAGTGTTTTAGAGATTAAGAGTGCACAGGGTGATTAATAGTTAATCATTCTGGTGATGGACGATTAAGAGTCAATCATTAAAGTGTGTATGAGGAATAAGATGTGATAGGAGGCTATGGAGGATTTGGAGTAACTTGGAAAACAAACAATTAATCCTTTCAGTAGGTGGGAGGATCAATAATTTGTTAATCAGGATTAAGGATTAAATCAGTTGTTCATTTATAAAGTTGATATAAATGTTAATTATAATATAGTGAACATTAAATTCTTGTTATGTATAGAGTGAAAGTAATGATCCTTACGTCAAAGTGCAGACTTTCATAGTGACTTTGGTGGTGCATTAAGTAGTGATGCACTTTAATAAACAGTTTTCACGTTTTGCGCACTGTTTATAATTACATGTGCACACTTTTCATTTCTGTCCAGAGTCCTGCTTATTGACTGCTAATAATAATACACCATTAGTATTAACTGAGAGATGTCTTAATATTTTAAATTTGACTATGGATACTTTGGGACATGATTGCATCTTTATTATTGCGTCCTATAATATTTAAGGATCAAAAGGCTAAGGTGCGATTATTCGGCAAGGGTTAGTTTACCTCATCTTTGATCTCATCACCTCATCTAACAAACCAGGTTTTCATAAAAAATAATTAATTAAACCTTAATAATAAAAAATTTCGCTTAAAATTAGGGTTTGGGTTAGGGTTAGTGTCAGCTCTGAGCCCAACCCTTACCCTCTCCCTAACCGGAAGTGAAAATTTATACTCCTATTTTTTGGTTTGTTCGCATTAGAGATTGGGTGAACTAACTCCACCCAATTATTCATGAAATGTCAAATAATAATAATAACAACGCAAAAACTGCAACTAAGAAAGGAAACTATCTTGTGCTTTCTGTCATGTGTGAAAATATAAAATAAGCTAGTAGAATATGTGAATAGAAAATATAATAACCATTAGACTCAAGTCACATTTAAGTGTACTTCTTTATATATACAGTTTTGATACGCGAGAATAAAATAACTTAAATTATTAAAGTCCTGAGTCAAATATGAATAAGATATCTCGTATTTCTATCCGAAAAATGTGCATTTTACGTCGTTGTGTGAAGCTATATGTTACTATAAAATAATGTTGTCCATAAACTTCAAAATATTAGTGCTCTGAAACACGCTGTCAATGCTATAGCTCAAGCTTAGTTCAGAAGAACATCATTGTGTAAACAGGACCTAAAAATATAATAATTGTGGATGCTATGGATCTCCCCAGCTTGAGACATGGTCCGGATTCTTTTCCAATTTTGGCTAGCTAGTAAAAACCGTTAGAGCGTGTCTTGGCAAATCTACACCGACTGCCTGCTATTGTTGTAGTGGAGAGTAAAACAGATTGCTCAATTAAAGCTTCAACTTAGAGGTTCTTCTGTGACAGAATCGTGTGGTGTAGAAACGGACGTTAAATCTAGCATTGCGGCTTTAAATATTATAACAATAAATAAATAAATAAACGATATCTGTAGCAATTGTTAGAAGCACATATGAAAGCGTCTTGGCGAATGATATTATTGCAGTCATAGAAATTTACATTTGGTGCTATCACAGTATGGACTCTCTGTCATGCCTCATCTCAACACTAAGTTATGATAAACTATATTAAATATTTTCTCTTACTAATAGATAGACGAGAAAACGTTTAACTCTCATGCAACTGCACATATTTGTTACAGACGACTAAAGCGGTAAGAAATACATGCAATCACCATGTGGGAGCTTATAAATTAGCAACTACTTGATACTCTATCACTCTACTAGCTTAACAGTTTTCGCTAGTGCCCTATGTAATATATATATTTATACACATCTCTTTGTTTTATCGTTTTCGTTTTTCTTTATTTATCTTTAGGGTTTGGTTGTGGAATTGGGATTTTGTTCAAATTTGAGATGTGTATTTCAAAGGGCAATTTTTCTAAAGAATCTGCTGAACGTAGCGTAGCCATTTCTTTTACAATGAGTTTAATTCGTTGAGTAGTTCATGTAGTTTTCTTCGGTTATTCCAGTATTAAAGGTTGACCTCGCCTGTAACTGATCATTTTAGACAACTGGTTGCAAATCTGTATCTACAATCAACAGTTATAATTATCGTTAGAGGCTTGACATGGCGCAATCAATCGATCGATCTAAACAGATTATGGTAAACACACTTCTAACTAGGCCGCACTTTGAACTATGAACATCAGAGAAGAGATTTGAAATATGAACAGTGGATGGTAGAGTAGCCTCGCTTGCTTATTACCGGTGTAGATGTGACCCTTCGGTCACTCAAATTCAAGAGTTGCAGAGGCCCTTCCACATCAGTTAACATAACATAACATAACATCCAATGGGTCAGGAAGCATCAGATGCTTGTTTAAGACCCATATAATGGACTTATATAGTTGTGTCATATGGCAAGCCAGGCTTGTCTACCCTTTACTCTTCAAAGTGCTTCTGAGACATAACTAAGAGTACGCGTTATAAAAGGCTCTTATCGATCGCTTGCTATAGACCAAAACGGTGTAGCAAGTCGTTTGTAAGCCTGAAATTTAACATCCCTAAATTAGAGTTCAAAATGACATGTATAATAACGGTTAGCTTGGAATGGAGGTACAAATTTTTTTTATTATGCAGCGTTATTAAAAAGATTTCCCAAAATTAACTTTCCAAAATATTTTTAAAACTATTGGCTAAATCAGTTATATGCCTACACTTTTCAGCATGCTCTGTGTCTATCTTAGTAGGGATTGGATTTAAAAGTAAAATTGAATTCAATGTCACTTACGCCTATCAAAGGCGTCATGCATTAGCAAATAACTCAACCGGGACTCAAGACATCTATATTTTGGGAACCTATCGGAGTGCCTGAAATACTTACCTATCAACCAGGCCGTGGCCACGTTTAATTTTTGTGAATTGATTTTCATTATGTTTGAAATGTTTTCCAACTTAGATTTCCCGCTACGTTTGGATAGAAGATGAAGCTAGTTCTGAGTATGCAATCTGAGACGTTCCTAGCATCGTCGGTAGATGATGAATCAAACGTTAAACCCTTATTGTGTTGGAGGCTACATAATATTCAAGATAGCATGCATGCGCAAAAATTACGCATGTTGGTTGCTCATCTGGTTATACAATAAACTTAAACAAATTAAAATTTAACGGATTTTTTTATTGACAATATAAACAAAACTAAACAAATATATGAAAATTGTAAACAAGTATATAGAAGGGCATCCATCACCTATCGAATATGTCAAACACTTGTGGTTGTCACGTGTAAAGAATATACTAAGAAAAAAAATAGATCTTACCTGGCCATGTGGTTTCACTGCATTCTTTTATAAGCTGCTCAGATTTCTTGTTGCATCCTCTCGGATCTTGTAATCCATGCTCGTGTAGGAGTTTGGCCCATGTGAGATACAGGACTCGTCACCGTATCCGTTCACTATTTGTTTCTCACTGTGAAATCCGTTTCGATGATTTACTGGTATGACGGGAGTCGGATTGGAAAGGGTTATAGTCAGAGTACTGACATGAATTTTACTCATTTCGTTTGTTTCGTTTCTGTTCTCGACAGTCGAGTATGCGTCCATAGTTTTCGATGTAAATTCTTCGTCTGATTTGATCTGGAAATCAGTGCTATCTGTGCCGTTAGAAAAGTGATTAACAAGTTTATCGTTGTAGTTATTTACAGAGTTATTTACAGGATAAATTGTTTCGTTTATGTCTTCTGCGCAGTTCTTAGAAAGCTCGTGGTCATTATTTGCCAGGTCGGATTCCTGCATGAAATTGTTTGTCTTTGTCTCCAGAAGATTCGTGGAGAAATTCGGCATCTGGGAATCTTTGCCATGTTCTGCAGATGGGATTGACTCATTAGATGTTGTGCTTTGAATGACTTGATTGAAGTTTGCAGGTGAAATGTTCCGGCCAATTGTGATTTTCATTGTAGTCAATTCTGATTCAATTGTTGGTTTTGATTCAGATAGCAAGGCTGCAGGTAATCCTATTCCAATGGTCAGAACTACAGCTGATGCTATCCCCACCGCTATTCCTTCACTAGACGTTGACGTGGCCAATTGTTGTAGTTTCTCCATTTCCTCTCTTGACATTTCAGTGGCTATTTCTGGTAATTTCTCCCCATCGCAGGTTTTCTCTGATTTGTTTTCTGTAACTACAATGTCCTGTAATTTCTTCATATTACAATCTCTCTCTGCTTTTTCTGTTGCATCGGCTAAAATCTCCGGCTTAGCAACCCCTTCTGTCTTAGACACAGACGGGCGCTTAAAGGATTTCTGTATGAATTCTGGTACTATAAGATCAATTAATGTGGATTCCTTGGTTTCTGTATCTCTTTCAAAAGATGCAGTTATTTTAATGGATTCATCTTTCAATATTGTCGGCTCTAGATTCATCGGACTACTATCACAAGCAGTCTCAGTGGCTCTGTTATCTGCACTAATTTCATCTCCATTCGACGAGGCTGTTTCTTCACTCTTTGGATCAACTCTACCAGGAAATTCGTCATTGAAATGGATAAGATCCTCAACGACTATAGCCACGTAGCTGCGGTCATCGACACTCTGAGGTTGATACCCTGTTTCTGAAACCTCTCCCTTCGCAGGATTAATATATTCACATTCGCCATCGTTCATAGATTTATGTCCTACGGATTGAATTGATGGCTGCTTTCCTGTGGTAATTTCATTTTGTGGGAAATTATCGTTGTCAGGTGCGTTGTCTAATTTTATCAACAATTCAGAAGTGAAAATTTCAGCTGATACCGCTTTTAGAGTACTTGGACTTTCACAGATGGTCACATCTGATTTTGGTGAAGATACTAAATCACTGTCTCCTCCGTTCAATTGACAAGATGTAGAGATACTTTCTGCATTTACTGGAGACTCGAAACTCGTCTCATTGGAATTGTTCTCTTCAGGCGTATTGCCGAGCTCAATCTGTGCAGTCGAATTTACTTTTACTTTTTCGTTTGTATTCTTCAACTCAATCGTCGTATACGAGGTAGATACGGGGTCAAATAGTTCCTGTGTTATTGGTATATCTTTTGACTTCATTTCAGTTTCGTCACGAACCAATATGTCATTACAACTGTCGGTACTGTCTAGAAACCTAGACTTAGCATCTGGTTTCGTTGTTGACATACATGTAGTATGACTGTCTGATTTCTTATGTGACTCACTATCTTCTCCGTTGGCTAATTTTTCAGAACGGCTCTTCTCAGGCTCAAATTCCAAATCGATAGACACATTTGTACTGTATTCATTTGATACAATACCTTCTTGACCATTTTTCAATTGCACTTGATCTGATAACGTCTTAGTACCAATCTGAGTAAACTCCGTGACTATGCTGTCGATTATGCCGACGTCCCTGACATTCCCTTCGGGTGAGGACGTTAAATTCTCACTGATTGAATCATTGAGTATGCGTGTGTTAGAGTTGCTATCACGAAAGATGTCCGTATTGTTATTGTGAATTGTTTCACGCTTGTCTTCGTTGTTATTATTGTTGTTTTTATTATTATTGCTGTTGTTGTTGTTGTTTACATTGCAGTCAGCTTCGGTACTGCTATGATTGCTCCTGTCATTGCTAGAATAGTCATTTAGATGCATATTGTTGATATCATTTCTACTTGCTATTTCACACTCATCTGAATGATCCTTATCCGCCCCGTTCCAATTTGTTGGGATTACTTCACTGCCATTGCAATTGCTATCATTATTGTCCGCATTGGTGTAATTGTTAATTTTATTGTCACTCTTCTCACTGTTCCCTATCTCACAACTTGTGCTGTTGTTGTTGTTGTTGCTCAAACAAATGTTGTCTGGTTGTTGCCGTGTTGTTTCTGTGATATCACTGTTTCTTATTTCATCATTACCTCTGTTCTGCCTTGGTGTAGTAGTAGTAGTAGTAGTTGTCGTTGATGTCGGTGTTGTTGTGCTGTTTCCTTGTGGGTTATCATTTCCTATTCTTACCATATCCATTGTTTGAGATGTAAGACTCTTCCTTCGATTTCCCGACGAATTCACTCCAGCAATTGTACTTTGTCTTGCCACTTCTCTCACGACGTCATAAACTCTACTGTTCGAGTTATATCTGGTGCTTCTACTGACGTCATCCGTAACCATGGCACTACTGCCCAACGATGACGTCATCATTCTGGTTTTATTTGGAAAGACGGATCGGCTGAATGATGAAGTGGTTTGTTGGAAAACATCATCACCATCATCATTATCGTTTCGTTTATCATTACCCTGTATTTCAGGAGGGGGAGATAGAGATCTGATTGTGGGTAAACGGGTGGAGGACTTGACAATTGTTGGAAGAAAAATCGGTGCATTTCCAGGTGGAGAGGGGGACGATATTCCACTATCGACTGATTCCAGACTGGAAAGACTGCCGTAGAATTTTCTTCTGTTTAGAGAGAACGATTCCCTTTTCTGTTTTTCCATTTCCTCGAAGACAGAGCCCTTGCGACTCATTTGTAAGCGATTGGGGCGTCTGATCTCATCGGTTAGGGGTTTAGGGTCCCTTAGTGTCCCATCACCAGATGGAAGGTTTCCCTGATCCGTGGTATCGCAATTAATAGTCTGATACCTCTGGAGTGAAGCATGCCTCCTATCTAGTGTCATTGTAAATCCACTTTGTTCTGACATTGCCATGAATTTAGCTAATAATTATAGATCTGGGTGTCGATGATAGTTACTTTCTGTAATGATTATACTGTTTAAATTGTTTAATGCATCACCTAAATATCGGTATTTATCAGCGTCTACCCTTTTGTTTTTCTGTAACAGTATATAAAAGAAAAAATTAGTGATAAATAATCATTATTATTAGTCGTATAATTTTTCTAACACTCTAACCTGCGAATCGAAGCCCATAGTAAGCTTCGACTTTGGTTGGGATTCAATTTCTAAATGATTCCAACGCACAGGTATATTGCTACAATCGTTTGCTCATTTGTGTGACGGCAAGGTCGCCAGTCCCTCCCAGATTTAATATGATCATTTGGTTAAAACACTTAGTTATCTTCTTAGTAAAAAGTAACTGTAAGCTTAACAGAGAAATTAAACAATAATACTTAAACGGATGCACGCTTTCTTGAGATTCAATATTCTACGTTTTTATACCTACAGTATGCAGTCGATGCTACTATAGCTAAACTGATGTAGAGTTCTCTATAATGTAATTCTAATACGTATGCCTACTATTAGAAGTATTTATAAGCACTTGACTACAACGACCTTCCTGAAGTTGTCTGTAACGATTCTCGACTATAATGTAATTAATAAATAGCAAGATTATCCTGTCCTACTGGCTCTTCTAGAAGCTATTAGTCCTGCGTTTTTGTTAATTAAAATTTATGATTACGGCTCTGCAAGCTCTGCTGTGATTAACGTGCCTGGATTTCACTAGGGTTATGATTGGAGTTAGGATGTGCATTGTGCTTTAAGAATTATTTTAACTCTTGCAGCAATTTTACTAATTTAATTCATGTAGGCCTACGGCCGTCTAATAATTGCTATTGTTCTTGTATGTTGGCGCTGATTTATGGGGGCGCCCCCCCCCCTCGACGTGGGGGGAGGGCATGGCCCCCTCGATTGGAACAACATTACAATTCGACCTAATGAAATAATAATTTTGGACCCAGGCCCCCCTCTAATAACCTCAATTTAGCCTGCCCCTTCCGCCTCGAATAAGGAATGTACATTATATATGACCCCCCCCTCTCACAAATTCCTAGATTCGCCGCTTCTTTTATGGTAGGCCTGCAGTAGATTATAGCCGCATGAGTCCTCGCCTAGAGACTAATGAACATATTAAATGTATAGGCTATAATAAATTATATATTCTAGACTAGTAAAATGTTTAATATAGTATATCATGGCAAGGCATCTCTATACTTTACAACTTTACATAAATATACAAGGTCATACAAAAGATTAAAAAAAGAGACCACCACAGTAAATTTCCAGCCAAAATCTTACACTGAGACGAGATAGGTGATTTGACTAAAATATATCAGTTAAATTAACATCTAGGAAAGTTTACAAATGCCATTAGATGATTAGACCCAAATTATATCTGGAAGAATTCTGTCAAATTTACAGCATCATGAAATCGATACGGCAACAACGATTTCTGTGGCAACTGCATTGAAAAACTACAAATAAGGCTATCAAAAAAGGTCAATATATCACCGCGTCAATGGTGACTCCTAATGGGAAGCTGATCCCGTTTATAAGCGCCTTTACAGACAGGTGACAATTCTCATTAATCTTGAGGCAAGGCCACCAGCCTCACTTACGATCATACCGTAGATCCGTATATATCCGTCGAAATCTTCTGTAGTTGTCGCCTACTAGGTACTAATTGAAATTGATTCCAATTAACCGACCAACGAGAGGATGGATGATATTATTTAGTTTATTAGAGTTTAGCCATAGCAGTAATAAATAAACTGAATTAATATATGTCATCTTTTATGGGCCTGTTCTGCAAGCTTTGTATGCCGTGTTGTTGAATATAGGCTACAGCGGAAGCGGAAGCAAATTGAATTGTAGCTATGAAGAGCCATGGAGCTAGCGTTAGGCACTGTACTGAGAGAGAGAGAGAGAGAGAGAGAGAAGAGAGAGAGAGAAAGAGAGAGAGAGAAATTTTAGGTACCTTCTGAGGCTCGATCAAGAATCGAAAATTGAGAAGATCTGCACGACAATCAATTATATGCAACTTCATCTTCTACTTTGTTATCTTGCTACGGTGTCAGGGGCGTCTCCTACAACATTTGAATTACCCTACGTACCGTCTGTAGGCCTACGCCCAAACCAACAAAATTAATACAAACTGTCGACTGATATGAAATTAGGAAGTACTGTACACTTTTGTCGTTTTATCTGCATAAATGTGGCGACGCCGCGAAATTAATCTTTTGTATTTAATGATATAGTCCAACTGAATACAGATAATTATTGTAGATAGCATGGGTTACAGTCAAGACTATCTGATAAATTAGAGACGTCGGTGATGAGCTTATTGATTATTATTAGGCTATCTATAGTTTTTATATTATGTTGAATAACTTTTGGTGATATTTGCATCTATACAGTAAATGTTAAGCATTTATACATAATAATAATTAAATAAAGATTAATCCTCATGCAATGATGATGTCAAGGACGTCTAAACAGCACATATCCTCACAACCGGTTCACTCAAATCAGTTGCAGAAGCATGAGCTGAAGAGTAAGCGAGATCCTAATCTGTACGGTCCGATGATCGGAAGGCAGTCAGGCGAAATATTTTATATCTAGGATGAAAGATGTGTGTTTTAACTTCTTGCAGAAAGTGGAAGTAGATGAGCAAGAGCGTAGACCAGGAGGCAATGAATACCAGAAAAATCGGAGCCGCCAATGAAAAGGATCGTCGAACCTACTGATATGCGAATTTTTTTCCTTTCTTTATTCCTTTATTTATTCCTCTATTTATTCCTTTATTTACTATCAAACAGAAACTACAATGCATAGCATACAAACTCACACAAAGTCAGAATGAACAATTGTGCAAACTTAACTAAACAGGTGAGTAAATAAAATAATTAAAATTGAATATTAAAAGTCATTCATGAAAACTGTAGCTAATAAAAAGAAGTAGGCCTAAGTCAAAAGGAACAGGAAACACGAAACAGCAAAGTTGCTCTGTTGTCACTAACCAAGCCGTGTATTAATTATAAGTCGATATTAAAGAAAAGGGTTGGCGACTGTGCTGCTTAATATCAACATAAAGCAAGCCTGGTGAATAGAACAGAAAAATTCGTTTTCAGCCTGCAGCTGTAATATTGCCGGTGGCGGTAGTCTAGTGGTTAGGGTACAGTCAAGCGTAACATGATTGGAGAGTCGTGGGTTCAAACCCAAATCAGACTACAGAACTATTTACGCAAAGGTGCTATTAACCAGTGGAACGGCAGACTACAAAAATACCGAAACAGTAACTAAAGGAAATCCTGTAAATAAGTTCAGTTGACATGTGTGGAAGTAAATGAATACAAAAGAACAAAAATAAAGGATACTCCATCTCTAGGCGTATGTTGTCATAGCGATGATTCAGCTCTTCTGCATCTTCTTCTTTATGATCGTTGAACACTCGCAGCTGTGTCGTTACGTCCTCGTTACCAAGCGTCTCTAGCTTCTGTTACACAACAGCCATGACAACATCCTGAATGGGTTCAGTTTAAAATAGAGAATTGAACCCACTGACAACTGCGCGTGTTCTTAAGAGGCGACTAAAGCATACAAGAGAATTGGTAGCCATGTGGCAATTATTTCTGTGTTATAGACCAATTGGTCGATCAAATTCCAAATTTGCAGAGGTCGAGGCTGCCACACCAATTGTAGCATTTGCTACAGGGTTACTTGACTCTTCATTGTCAATTTAGCGCCACTGTGGTATTTTACATAGAACGGCGCTATATCAATGTACTTATTAGTATTATCCAGCACTGTTATACCATTACATCCCTGACATCGCTGTGGGTGTGGACATGGACGTTAAATCCTCATTGATTTAACAGATCCTTGATTTTGTTAGAGGCACTTGCAGCATCACTTGACGTTCCTGACATCTCCATCGGATGAGGAACCCAGACGTTAAATCCTCATTGTATTGTATTGTAATTGCAGACTCTAACAATGATTGAATTTTCAAAATAGGTTTATCAATGTTCTCATGCTGACAGCATTACATACTAATAATAAATCTTTAACGTATGTTTCCTCATCCAAGGATGATGTAAGGGACGTCAAAGAGGGAATATGAAGCATTGGACTGAGCACTTGCAATGAATGAATGAATGAATGAATGAGGATTTAACGTCCGGTTCCTCACCCGAAGGCGATGTCAGGGACGTCCCA
>JAQFZF010002020.1:0-13028 GCA_034695365.1 Enchytraeus norvegicus
GGTGACACCAAATGGAAATTTTTTTGTTGACACAACAAAAAAGTTTTTATTAAATTTTTTTGGAATATTAGAAGGATAGTTTCCGCCTACGAGTCTAAAACTGGTAGACTGTAAAACCGGTGCAAGAAAAACTGCTCTTGGATTTCTTCCCCACCCCTCCCCCCCCCCCCGCTCGTCAGTTCGTCTGAAGGGAAAAGTGAGCGCGTGATGAGTGCGCAGATCACTAGGTCGCTCTCATGCCATATCGGTGATGGTCTTCAGGGGCTGCATGAACAACTTTGTTCATAACAACAACAACAGAAATAACAATAACAGCACCATTAATCAATCAAGCCATCAATATGGGTTCAACGTCCGTTTCATCATAACAACACCGCCACTGAAGAGGTTTAATGCGGATTGCTTTCTGGACACTTTCAATGTAATCGATTTTGAGTAGCCGGGCTGAGATTCATTCCGTTCTCAATTAATCGTTTTTACAAAATCCGCAGGGCTGTTTACACCCGGGGTAAAAAAAGATTGATTGATTCCCATAAGCACAGACCAATGTAAGGATCGCCGTGATGAACATTAAAATGCAGTTCTGCTAAGCTGAACATTGTTTACAATTTCAAATATTTGATATTGAATGCAAAAGCAGCGCTACGCTTTTTAGAGTGGGGGGGGGGAGATAAAAAGGGGGAAAAGAGTTTAAAAAAATTAATGCATTTTAATAGATAAATATGAAAAATTTTCCTAAATTTCTCATGAGTGGGGGACTTTGCCCCCTCCCCTTATGGTGGCGCCGCCCTTGATTTGTATAGAATAATGGGCCTAGCTACAGGTAGATGCACGTGAGAGCTCTGGCTAGCCCGAGATAGCAAATTAACTTTGATTCAGATATAGAAGCGACATCAAGGGAGAAAGTCACCGTAAGTGACTTTGAAACCCTTAAGATCCGTTGAAACCCTCTCAAGACTCCATCAGTCGGTCATTATGTTTGGGGCTGGAATATTAGCTTTCTTCACATGAGAATTGCTGGCGAGAAAATAACACAGGAAATGACAAAAGAAACTGCAAGATGATGCGATTTGTTAAATTAAAACTAGTTGCAACCCATACCCCACCCCTAACCCTAACCCTAATTATAAAAATTAATGAAAATTAGAGAAAAATATTTCTTGGAGTAGCAATCGAACTCCTCAACAAAACACCAAAATGTTCATAACACCTATGCTATATCAGTGTTATTATCAGAGTCAGCAATTCTCATGTGTAGAGAGTTAGTATGCTTCCGGCTGGTATCAGGCTGAGGTGAATTTGTTTTTATCCAAAATGACAGTCGTCAAACTATCTATCTATCTAATGATCAGTCAGACGGCAGGTCAATATCAAAAATTCATACACAGTTTTCATTTCGCTCATATATGAGCGCATCATCGATCAACCTAACAAGTTGATCCCATCAAAGCCTTGCCCTTTCACATATAAACTGATGCCACAATTCAATGATGATTAGGGCCTGTACTATACTATACTAGTCTCTGATTAGGTTTTCCAGTGCCTTCCTCAGTGACTGCATCTGTCTACTCCTACGAATCACGTGCAGCTTTCGGTTGTTCGAAATTGATTGATCATACACTGGTTTTTCTAATAGCCTTTCATAATAACTTTTATTAATTAATATCGTCCCTGACATCGGCTTCGGGTGAGGAACCGGACGTTAAATTCACATTGTATTGTATTGTATTAATAATAGTTATTCGAAATTATCATTAGTCCAATGTTTCTCTCATTGGAACTTTCATTTGTATACACATTTAAATTTATTGCCTGTTATTATCAAATTGCTTTGTTCTAATGTAAGTCGTGTATATGTCTAAGATAAACCAATAAAAAAATTTAAAAAGTTAATAAATAAAATTTCTTACCCCAATATCTAAAGATATTGACACCCGTTTTATGCCGTAATGTACGATAATATAACATCAATGCAGATAATCATTGACCCATGCAAGCAAAGTCCACTGGAACTGCCAGGTGACTGTGTTCAGTTTATCCTGGAGTCGAGAGATAAACTTTACAATTCGTTTCAAAACAAATTTACAAATCAGAAATATCGAAGAATTTCAAATATCATTCAATACAACTTTCTTATATCTCAAAAAGGTAAGCTTATTTATTTTATTAATACAACTATACAGTATGGGTTAACGTCCGTTTCATCATCTTACGTTATCATGGTCGTCTCAGTTACAAGTTGCAAGTCCTGAAAGATAACAAGGGTCAACTCTTGTCAAACACGGTGCAAGTCCATTTATCTTTAACACAGATAATAATTACGCAAGGAAAAAATGAATGGCTGATATATTAATACCCTTATATTTTCTGTATTTTCCTTTCTTTGTTGTGCAAGTCTTGCTCGGTAAACTTTTCAGATCTCTAACCGGGTATATTATCGATTTAGCGGCCGAAAGAACCACAAGCCACTGACCGACCCCTGGATTCGAGCCACTCACCTTTCGAGGGATGCTTTCAGAAAGTTTTAGCCAATGCCTGAATACCGCTCAACTTTCTCAGTCTTATATAACTGTTAACTTAAGTGATGTTTTTCAAAATTTAATTTCTGTATGTTCGAGAAAAGTCAGAATGGATCAACCTTCGATGTAATGACATATCAATGACATATTCTTTGGAAAATTCTTTTTATTGCTTAATTCGTCCAATGAATAGAAATCTCAGTGCAAGGTTTGGCTGGATTCTCTTCTGTAGGAGTTTTCGATTTAACATACAATACATACACCGGGTTGGATCCGGCAAACATAGGAATCGACTAACCGAAAGCTGCACGTGTTTCGTGGAAGCTGGCTAACGCAATCACTCGCTAAGGAGATCTATCAAAAATCTAAATTTTCTCCAAGAACAGATGCCATGCAAACTCTACAGGTGTATGCCATGGACCTGCCGTTAGGCAGTGAAAGAGAGAGAGAAAGAGAGAGAGAGAGGGAGAGAGAGATACAATGGGGATTTTACGTCCGTTCGATATCTTAAAAAGAACAGACTCAACGGTAGCCGTACTTGTTATTAAGAGTCCACTGTGTGTGTGTGTGGATTTATAGACGCTGTGTCGTAACGAGATGATTACCGTTTGAATCTCCGAGGCCTCTATTTATTACCTCCGTACAAACAGTTCGATTAATGAAAGTCCACTAATTAAGATGGTAGCATTGGTCTGGCATATGATCCTCTAGATCTAAAGTGAGATTGTGGACCTTGCCGCTAGATTAACGACAATTTTACCTGCAATGTGAAGCGCTTTGAAGCGGGATCAGCTGCGAACCTAAGTGTCAATTCTAACTTCTACATTTTAATTAAGATTTTTAATTAAGTTGATTTTATAGATAACGCATGAAATCAGGAGTCTACTGTATAAATTATTAAGTAGCTGGAGTTACGTTACATGTAATTCATTACGTAGGTATGAGTGTGTTTAACGTCAAGGTTCAGAAGCCCGAAGGGCTTCTCTTCAAGACGGCTCAACACAATCGAACACTACCGTGCACAAAGATACCTCTTCATGTAATTCATTGCTCAGCAGATTGTGTAATATAATTATAAGTGATACTGTTAATGTGGTGTTATTATCTCTATCTCGTTCTCTAGTGCATTGCCATATGGCAGGTCCAAGGTACATATTCTGAAACACATCCAAGCACGCTCACTAATGAGTACCCCATCGATCATCAAGTTGATTCCATTAAAAAGGACCTGCCTTTTCCACACCCAACATGTAACCTTTTTTCTTTGGAATATAATATATTCTGACTTCCGAAGTTGTTTCACATTGCCTTCCTCGGTATGCAAATATATGCGTCAATCGGCATTTACATGCAGTTTTGAGTTGGTCTATTCTCAAGCAATATTCTCTATTCTTGAAAGCAGATTATAAAATTATTTGTTGTTGTTGTTTACCCAAGGTGCCGGCCGTGGCGCCGACTCCCTCCATCCACTCATTGAAAGCTGAAGCTCACAGGGATTCATTTTGCAATACGGCTCCGGCCTACTTCAACGGGGGATGAGCTCCATTTGGAAGTGCTCAGATCCTTGCTGAAAGCAGGGTTCTTGCTGGGAAGGGCGGGAAAAATGTAATACAAATTGCAATCCAGGCTTCGTTGGATTAGCACCCCCACCTCGAGCAGGCTGTATCTTTAGGGTTTAAAAAAAATTATTTTGTTATTATAGCCATCACTAGAACGCAATGATACATCTAATCCTGGAGAGAGCAAGAAAAAAAACACCAAAATAACAACTAAGAAAGGAAACCTTGTAAACAGATGCGCCCTGTCATCTGTCGAATACACGAATACTAAAAAAAAACTATTGCCAAAACCAAAATTTTCTTTCTATTAATATGAGTTTATATACATAGTTACTGGCAGGAGCCAGTAGCTACATCGGTTAGGTTTCCGACTTGGGATCAGTATGTGCGGGTTTCGAATCCGAGGCTCGCCGGTCACTGATATCTCTGTCAAGAGATGAAACTGACGTTAACTTCGGCTTTAGCTTTTAGCTTTATAATTATGTGCGCAGGTTTTCGGAGACCCAGTGCCCCGCCTACTATCATCATGGGCTCAGTGGCGACCAATGAGGAGTCGAATTCTGTGGAGGACACAGAACAGCGAGCAGGTGTTCAGCCGCCCCTACATGTTGTTATACAGGAGTCGCCTGGTAAACAACCTGATAAAACTATCAATCATTCGCCAGATGACGCCAGTCATAAGTCGAGTCAAGATCTCAACAACAATGCTGCCTCTAGCGGTGAAGTTGAGGAAAATTCTCAAGCAGGAATTGAAGTCAAACCTGCGAATGATACGAGAGAAAGTGCTGATGCGGAAAGTGGAAAAGTTGAAAATGGAAAAGTTGAAGGAGGAAAAGTTGAAGGTTGGAGAGTTGAAGATGGAAAAGCGGAATTTGGAGGAGCTGCTCCAAAAAGAGCTAATGGAAAAGTATTAACTCAGGCATCCTTTGACGAAGTGTTTGAAAAAGAAAACGATGCCATCTGTTCATTGAGTGTTATTAAAATAATAATACAACCAGCGACACCTGTAGAATCAGACAGCGATGAAGAGTTTTCAGCTCCAATGGAAGCACCCACGCAAGCGGACAAGCCGGTTGCTAAGATTGATGGATTTTCCACTTTGGTAGACCAAGAATTGAAAGAGGATAAAGATATGTCTAATGCCTCTGACATTGTCTGTGAAACTGTCAGTAGTCTGGTTGATAGAGGAGATATTCCAACTGATGACGAAAAGTTTTCCACAGATGAATGTGAGAGCAAAGAAGAATCGTTCAAAAGTGCCAACGATTTCCATGATCAGGAGTGGATTCAAAGCCTGGATAAAGATCAAAGTATCCTGATAGTGGAGGAGTCTAAAGATGACGTTATGGCTAAATATAGCATCACGGACCTAGAAACTCGACCAGATTCTGAGTCAATCAGACCGGAGACGGATATTACACCTGTTAAACTGGATTCCAATGCAGAGATGGTCGCAGAAGTCACCCAGGAAGCTGGAGGAAAAGAAGAGTCACAAGAAGAGGCTGGTATTGAAATTAAATCGGGTCAAAAAGTTGAAATTAAAATAGAATCAGGTCAACAAGCCAGAACAATAGAGTCAGGTCAAGATGACTGGACATTAGAATCAGGTCAAGGCGACGAGACAATGAAAGCTGGTCAAGAAGTTATGATAGTGACATCTGATGAGTTTATGATTAAAGAAGTTGCTATCACTTCAGAAGTACTGTCAGCAACTGAACTGTCTGAGATGACAACAACAACATCAGTAACACCGGCATTGATTTCAGAAACAGACTCTGATTTATCTTCCAGAATTGAAACGCCATTTTCGTCAGAAGCGACAGGCTCAGAGGCTTTGGACAAGGAAGCCACACTGGCACATAAGGTGCCAATGTCCATTGCGGCAGAAACCTTCGGAGATGTTTCCACAAAAACTGAATCAACTGAAGGAAAGATGAAGGAAGCAGGACCATTGGTTGAGTCAAGCCTAAAAGTGCAGCATGGTGAAGGTAAGATTGATGCTTTATTGACTGTAGAAGAAGGACAGATTCCAGACAAAGTTGAAAGTGCAACAAAGAGTGAAGAATATTGTTTTATTGAATCATTTCAAATATCAACTATTACAGCGGACAGTTCTTCAAAGGCAGCTGAAGGGGCTAACAAGATGACGTCTGGTTCCTTGGATGCTATAACTTCTGATACGACGAAGTCCGTTGCACCTACTTCAGATGAAACTACTAGATCGGTTGGAACAATGTCAGATGCACCTAAGACTGAAGAAACAACGCCTTCTAATGCAACAGTGACAGAAGTGAGAGCTTCTGCCGCGCCAACCGCCGTTGCACCAGGTTCATTTGCACCAGGTTTGGATACAACCAGTTCAGTTGCAACAAGTTCTGTTGCTGCAGCTTCTGATGTGAAGACGTCAGATGTGATGACGTCAGATGTGAAAACGTCAGATGTGATGACGTCAGAAGCAGCCACGTTATCTTCAGCTATTGGTACCAAGATGACGTCGCCGAACAGAGGCAGAAAGCAGTCGCAGTCGAAGCTGCAAAAGAAAGATACAAAGACAGACATTGATAAAGATCAAACCAAAGGAACAGGGCATGTCAAATTTGAGTCCAGCTTTGATACTTCGAGAAAGCAGACTGGAAAGTATACAGAGAAGCAGAAAGGGACACCCTACAATACTGGCAGTGATAAATGTAAAGGTACAGGCAGAGTTGCAGAGAAATATAAAGGTTCAAACACAAACACAGGAGGTGATAAAAGCAAAAGTGTAACTACAAATACATCTAAAGGGGTGAACACACAAACAGGCAGCGATAAATCTAAAGGTACAGCCAGTGGAACGACTGATATGTCTAAAGGAGCAACCAAAGATACATTTAAAGCTACAAGCACACATACAACTGGAGACACAGCCAAAGGTACAAGTACGCATGCAACTGGAGATACATCCAAAGGCACAAGATATAATACAACCAGTGATAAATCTAAAGATAAAACCACAGGTACATCTAGCGACATATACAAAGGTGCAAGCAAGGATACGAAAGGTGACGCGCATAAAACTCCAAGCACACCCAGAGGGACAACTACACATAGAAGCAGCGATAGATCTAAAGGAGCAAATGTTACTTCCGATATTCCCAAAGGTGCTGGCAAAGCTACAGAAAAACCCGAATATAAAGGTGAAGGCAAACCTACTGCTAGTGAAACATCCAAAGATAAACATGCTGCCACGGGGAGAGACCTTTCCAAAGATACAAATACGACTACAATTAGTGATAAAGGTCCAAGCACTAGTGATATATCCAAGGGTTCATCCATGCAAGCAGTCAGTGAAACACCTAAAGGAGCAGACGACACCTCTAAGGGGGCGACTACACCATCACTGACTGATAAATCTAAAGGAAAAGCTGCCACAACTCCGCCTAAGTCCAGTCCAGTCAAAACATCGCCAACCATGTCAACCAGAAAGTCATCGACCACATCACCCAAAGAAACTACTGCCAGCAGCGGAGGTACACAACCAAAGAACACGTCAGCAGCTGCCAGCAGCGGAGGGATGCAGCAGCAGAACGATGGAACTACTTCCAAAACTGGAGATGCAAAGCAGCAAGGATCTTCTTCATGCAGCGGTGGTGGAAAGTCACATAACTCTGAATCATCTTCCAGCGGAAAGGCTCCGAACTGTGTAGCTGCAACTCCAAGCAATGGTGTAGTGTCAAACAGTGGAGGAGCTCCCAGCAAGGAAGCTATACAAAAGCAGGACTCAATTGATGCTTCAGTTGTCGGTGGAATCCAGAAACAAAATCAAGCAGCTTCAAACAAAGGACAGGATCAGATCTCAAAGACTTCCAGTGGCGGTGGTGCAGAGGCGCAGAACTCTAAAACCTCCAGCAGCGGAGGAATACAACAGCTAAACCAAGAGACTACTTCCAGCAGCAGAACAGCTGAGACGCAGAAGAACTCGGCAGCAGTAAGCAGCGGAGGAATACAGCATCAGAACCCAACAACTTCAAGAGGTCGAGGCAGCACAGGCAGGTACTCACAGAGCCCACACCAGAGAGGTGGGTATGGGTCAACAACAACAACATCAAAGGAGGCGACGGTTGCCCAGGACAACAGGGGTGCCATGGAGAATCAAAGGTTATTTATTTCTTTTATTTATTCATTTTGTTAATTTTTTAAAGAATAAAACGATAAATTAATTTGTTTAAGAAATTTAGCACTTAAGCAACAACTATATCGTTAATTAAGCGTCTTTATCAATCAATCATTGAATTAATTGACAAATGAATCAATCTACCAATCATTATCAACAATCAATCTACCGATAAACAATCAATCTATTATCTACCAGTCAACAATCAATCGATCCCGGAATCAATCAAAAGTTAACTAATATTCCATTAAGATTTTTGAACTGATACAGTCGATCTGTTATATTCTTTTCTTATATTGGATGTCATGTCTGAGTGAGATGTATGCAAAAAGAGCTAACTCCAAATATAACGTAAGCTTCGCGGCCTAATGTATACATCAGTGACGGCTGAACCCTGGTATTCGAACCGTCAACCTATGGAATCCGAGTCGGACACTTAACCGATGTACTACTGGCTCATCCTGTAAAGTTCTAAAAATAAATAAATACAATAATAAATTTGCTATTGATGCACGTTTTTGATTGTCTGTTTTTGTCCAGTAGCTGCTACAAGGTGCTGTTGTCCAACCTGCCACGGGGTTGGAGTGATTACAGACATGGAAAGCTTGTGCGCAGTTATGGAAAGATCTCCACTGTTAAACTGCGTATGTGGATCTCTTTACTCGTTTAGTTTAAACATGTGTTGTGTTGAAGTTGTTGTTATGAGGTCGTGTTGGCTCCGACAAAATTGAGAATTGAGCAACCGAACGCTGTACGTGTTTCGTAGAAGCCGACTAACGCAGTCACTGAGGCTGGGCAACTGACAAGGAGACCCACCTCAGAAAACAAACTTATTTCCAAGAAAATATGGCATGCAGTTGTGCGCTATGAACCTGCCGTTAGACAGGATACTGTGTGAGAGAGAAACGTTGTATATTTTGTTGTCTAATATTCGACTGTCTGTGTGAGTTGCCACTGATGCTCCTGGAAACTGAAGAATTGACCAATCGACAACTGAATGTGTTTAAGAGACGACTAACGCAGATGCAGCATTATAGGACAAAGTAAAGTGCCATGGGCCATGACTACTGCGTACTAGTCCATTGGTCGCTCAAATTCAGACTCCGGAAGCCTTGCCACATCGTGTGTGGCCTATGGCAGGCTGAACTAGTTTTCCGTTCTTGTTACAAAAAGCTCTCTGAGATACGTAATATATAGAGGCGCTATAAAATGTCATTTGTATTAGAGTAGAGGTGTGCATGGGAGTGGGAATTCTCATGGGAATGGGAATCCCATGGGAATGGGAATAATATAATCTAAAATCATGGGAATTTTATGGGAATGGGAATGCCTCTGATGGGAATGGTCAAATTATTAAATTCCCATGACATTCCCATATAAAATTATTTAATTATGTTTTTCAGGATAATTCTGAAAAAGAGAGAGAATGTTTAATGTAATACAGGAAATATGAATTATTATAGGGTACTGTGAAATTGACTATTGCCTGAATTTGACCCATTAATTACATTGGTATCAGATTGAAGCCGGTGTCAATGAATGGTTCGTTTCACAGCTTCTATAAGCCTTGTTCCCCAATATTGTTTCATCAGGCCTTTCAAATACTTTCATTGTGTAGTCCGGGTGTAGTCAGTGAACCATTAGTCACACTAACGGTTCTGGATTATCAATGAAACCTGATTGCGTAACAATTTTGTTTATAGTATACAACTGAAACGTTCACACCCTGAGTGAACTTTCTTGTACATGATTATTTGTGCTAATGATTTTCGACATTATTATTACACTGATGCTTATGGATATTAGGATTTTATTGACCGGATAATTATTGAAATGGCATCTGATCTGTGATTGAATTTTATTTTTTATTTCTAATAAATTAAAACAGAAATCTGAATGTTAAATTTGATCCATAATAAAACATTCCTATAATGTTCATAATACATGAAAGAATTCATGCTCAATTCTATAGCAACATATTCAGGAGAATTTGCAAAATTTGAGTTGAATTTCTTGATCAATATAATTATCGTCGTGGGATTGGGAATGGGAGGGAATGGGAATGACTCGATGGGAATGGGAGGGAATGGGAATGTTCATAAAAAAGGCATGGGAATGGGACGGAAATGGGAATGAGTAGATGGGAATGGGAGGGAACGGGAGTGCAAAACTCCATTCCCGCACACCTCTATATTAGAGTACATTGTATGTCTGTGTTATTACAGATTTCGAACCTAATGAAACGAATACAGTATACTATTTTATTTTTATTTTGTATATAAAAGTAAGCATATTTAGCAGAATATGGACACTTTTTCATTTTAAAAATGCTATTATGGAAGGCAAAGGCAAATCACCTAAGAAGTGATACATTCTCTTGAACACACACATAATTTTTCCCTTAGATGGGATAAAGGAAAGTGTTGACTTTTAAAGTTGCTCTATGGTTTGCTCGTAGTCAGCGTGATAATATATGGTGTGCTAATTGTGCCTTGAACCTGCCGTCTTGATTTAATTAATAAAATGATTGGTTCAATAAAAAAGAAATTAATAAAACAACTGATTAAGGAATAGTAAATATTCAAAACTAATTTATTAGTTTATTCATTCATTTTGTCTCCCGCTAAACCTAATAGTAAAGTGTTGTAAGGTATAGTATTTGTTTTAGTTTACGTCGGTAGTCACTCGATGAGTGATATGCTCTTTCTGACGGCTGACTTGTGTGTTGTTTGATATATATATATTTGTCAGTGTACTGAGTGTATGTAAGTCAATTCAATAAACCATCATAGTTTTAGTATTAATACAACATTTGTATTCGCTGTATTGTATTGTATTATATAATTATATAATATATTATATTGTATTATATGTTTTCAGTCGGGAACACTAAAGCCGTCTACACGTTTGAGAATCAGAATGACGCTACGAAGTAAGTAGCCAGTTTTTATATTTCTCTTTTTCTGTTTTTATTCGTCTATTACCATACACATCAAGAATCCATCTCAATTGTGTTAATTAACTAATATGATTGATATGAGATTTAGCTAGAATCTGTCAGGAGCTTTAGTTGTCGTTGTGTGGCTTGCACGAGCCAGCGTCTTCAGTTTGTCGCCCATTTTCCTTTTCTTTAAATTTATTTATATAATATTTTCTTGCACCGAACCTCGTTTCCTTGAACTTTGCAATACACTTTAATAATCTCTATTATTTTAGAGAATAGCTTTGCATTTCCAGTGTATTGATTTGTATTGTATTTTACTGTATTGTTTTTTAAACTTCTCGTTATTCTACACATGTCAACCGCACGTTTTTTCAGAGTTTCCTTGCTTAGTTTCTTTTTTTGGTATTTTCTTTAGTCTGCGTCCCACTGGCTAATCTTACCATTGCCGTAAAGAGCGCACCATGCAGCAAGCGCCGATACACGATTAACCAGTACCGGTAGCGTTATTATTTCTTCTGTAGTCTGAGCTGGGTTTGAACCCACGACTCTTCAATCATCTTACGTCTGAGCGCACCACGCTAACCACTAGACTACCGCCACCGGCTATTGTATTGTATATTGTATTGTATGGTATTGTAGAGCCATACACGGGTTGAACCACCAGGTTGTTGATGGACAGAGGATCAGAGCTGAGGTAGATCGCTACGTGCAGACCTATACCCAGTGGGGCAGACCCCGCGGGGGCTGGGCCAGGGGAGGCTGGGGCACAAGTACTCAACTATAACTTTATTTCATTTCTTACGTCTCTGACATCATCCTTGGATGAAGAAATGGACGTAAAAATAAAAATGAAGCCATAACGGTTTTATTTTTATTTTTATTTCATTTTTTACACAGTTACTCTATTAGAACCAAAGGTGACCAAGACGTACTTTGACTTCTTTCTTTTCTAACTCTATTTTTCTAACTTTATTTGCTAAGTCACTCCATTTATTATGATCAGAGGAAATCCAAGACCTACTCTAACTTCTTTCTTCTTTTACCCTCAGTATATGCTTTTACGCTATATTACAATAGAAAGAAAAGAACTGCTCTAACTTCTTTCTCTTCTCATCGTCAGTTACCATTTCAGTAACTGTCACTGACGTTAGTCCGAGAAACTGACGTTAAATTCGGCTTTTACCCTCAGGTACTCTACTTATTGGAATGACTAAGTACTAAGAATATTGGATGAAATAATAACGGAATCATTATACTATGTGGAATGGGAATATAAGAGAGAATTGAGATCGGCTCACTTCTGTACCTTGGACCTGCCATATATACAAAGCTATAATATAACAGAATAGCACCTCTGGGTTAGGAAGCATCAGATGCTTGGCTAAGACCCATGATATTTAATAATATAACATTTTGTTATATGCGCAGCTTTTTCTCTCTCTCTTCTCTCTCTCTCTCTCAGTGCACTGCCTAGCGGCAGGTTCAAGGCATATAACATTAGAGTTTGAATTCCATATTTTCTTGGATACAGTTTTGTTTTCTGAGGAATCTCCTGAACCACTGACTGAGTCAGTCAGCTTCTACGAAACACGTGCAGCTTTCGATTGGTCTATTATTATGTTCGTCTGATCCAAAGCGGGCAAAAGAATATAACAGTCGCTTATAATATTGCTCGTTATAATTGGCACAGTGACAATATTGCTCTTAAAATATGGAAAGCCTTGGGCGTTCTCAGTAAATTAAAATATAAATTGCCAAAGAATTGCTTACTATCGCTGTATTATAATTTAGTATTTCCCCAACTGTACCTTGAAGGAACATTGATAAAACAAGTACAAAAATTCATTTACTTA
>JAQFZF010002021.1:0-13027 GCA_034695365.1 Enchytraeus norvegicus
GGCACCTTTGAGTGTCAAACCTGATATCGTCTTTAGATGATGAACCGGACGCTGGGACGTTGGTTAGAATTGATTGAATAATCGACTCTAACGTTATCATTAAAACATTATTACTTCATTCTAGTAGTTATGATATATTTTAATTTATATATTATTATAGGCTATAAATAATATTGTTAATTAAGTTTTATATTTGGTAGATAATGTGCAATTTAATTTTTAATTTAATTTTTAATTTAATTTACAAAATAATCGTTAATTCTCCAGTTTCTTTGGATAAATTTCTGTCGGTAGAGGTCACAGTGATACCACTCTCCCAAATGAGAAAATTCAGTAATTCTTCAAAAACCGTATTATTTAAAAACTGGGCGTAATCTAGCAATTATCGGATAGGAATAGCCTATTAAATTAATAATTGTTACAAATAGGAATATTTTTGATAGCGCGAACATCAACGTAAGAAAACACCATGTTGCACATAATGCCACGAAATGGAATGAAACAAAACCAGATCCATATTCTTCCAATTGGATACCCGGGCGTTCCAGAGTACTATTTTAGGGCCCATTATGAAGCGTTCAAATTGTCTACTGTTTCCACTTGCCCTAAGTGTATATTTGCGCACATTTGCTTTTTTTGTCCTCTGCAGAGTTATGCTGATCTATACAGTTGGAAACTCTTTGTTTTCAATTATAGACAGACCACCTGGAGCTTGTGAGACATGCGAGTTCAAATGGCATAGTATTTCACACAGATGGGAATAAGACGGGTTAATTTATTAACTCTGTCGGGTTTGACCTCTGGTCGAATCAATGGAACTATAGCATCCTAGCGTCCTCGGGTCCTAAGGGCTCGATGACAGTCACACCCGGTGATGTCACACCGTGTGGTTGTCGCGGACAATGCTCTCTCTTCGCAGCGCTGGCCACGGGATGTGTGCCGTAGTGACGTAAGTCGTTGAAATCACTTGGATCTGGCGCTTGACGTTTTGTCGCACAGACCAGTTGATCGATTGATTGATCTACAGTAGACGAGAACCAAAATATTTTATCATAAAGTTTAATAAAAGAAAATAATAAAATCATCAGTTTCTTGCAAGGATAAGTATGCAGATGAATATGCTTGCAACCCAATATATTCACAACTGAAAATTATTTGTGTAGGAATATAGACAGACGCTTGGGATGCTATACTTTCTATTGAATAGCCAGAGATCAAATCCGACAGATGATTAATCAATTAACCCGTCTTATAATACTCGGCAGTGAAAGATACATGTACTTTGTACAAAGCCATTGAAGCGATTGAGCCTGTATACATGCTTCACAAGCTCCAGGACCTGGCGGCCTATTACAGGAAACACAGCGGCGTAGCTTCAGCTTCAGGTCCCCCTGCAAAATATTGTAAATTTCGCTCCTGCCTTGCCCCTGGTAGACATTGGTTGACAATGTTTTCTTTTCCCACTTTTACAGATCACATAACATAGTGTGAAATGTGAATATTACGGACGATTTATGTAAGCTACTGCTTACATAAATTGGGGCGGCGGACCGGGCCCCCAAAAGGGCCCGGGCTCCCCTGCGTTGTAGGGTCTGCAGGGGCGGTAGTTACGCCCCTGAGGAAACATATAGGCCTATTTTCATTTAATTTCACTTACAAGTGAAGTAATAACTTTCTAGTTGATTCTCTATGATGGGATCAACTTGCTTGGTTGATCTGTGGTGTGCTCATGGAATTGATGAGTGAAATATGCTATTCTATTCTAAACTGCGTGCTTTGGACCAGTCACCTGGCAGAGAACTCGCTTTACCACACAGCGAATGTAACCTTCATTCAGTTATTAATGAAGACGTCCCTGACATCTTTCTTGGACGAGGAAATGGACGATAAACCTTTAGTATTATTAATATTTACTATTGTTATTAATCGATTTTGGCAAGGATGAGCGAAAACCACAATAGACCTACATGAGAGTTTAATATCGTCATAGTCCCGCATGTCGTCAACAGTTGATGAAACGGACGTTAAATTATCATTGACTGTTTGATGAGACTATCAGTTTTATGGTCTAAGCATCACTTCTGTGATTGAATCGCGAAGTCTTGGTATCGAACCCGAGACGTCTTGCTTACAAAGCAAATGTGCTAGGTCACAGACAGTTGCAGACGCTGTCACTTTATTCTGAATTTTTCAATGTTTCTGAAAATGAGAAGCAAACTAAATAAAACCTCACAGATTTATTTTTCGTGTGAGTTAGATAGTCATGTATGGTGACCATGTGTTGTTATTTAAATTATTTCTTATTGACGCTGCGTTTGGGAGGACAACTGGTGTGGCATGTGCTGTCTGAGACGTCTCGTTCATTATTAAGGTGTTTAGTTGCTTTGAATATGTCTGATATTGCCACATTAGGCCTATATACTATATAGCCAATATCAGACATTAGCGCTGTTCGCTAGACGTCCGACTCCGGGTTCCATAGGTGCACGATTCGAATCACATGGCTCACCCGTCACTGATGTAGCTTCGGCACAAAAAAATAAGGTTAAATTCGGCTTTAGCCTTTTGGTTAGAAATCTATTTTCATAACATTCAGATGTACTAAATGGTTTGGTAGATTTCAATCAGTGCGAATAAAACGTCCGTTTCATCATCTGACGACGACATCAGGGACAAAACATCTGACGATTCTAATGATCTTTGCTCTTGATGTCTAACACATGCGGTTCAAATCACTAGCCATTAAATCTCGAGCTAATTAATATTCATGAGGGTCAACACTCGATTGTGATTGGCTGAACATAACAGAACATCTATATATTCAATTTACTTACATAATTAAATTCATACGCATATGATAGGGTTAGGGTCTAGTTTAGGGTTAGGGTCAGGGTTAGAATTAGCGTTAGGATTAGGGTTAGACCTAACCCCACCCTTAACCATAACAATCTTGACGAAAATAAACAATTGCAATAGCAGTGGCAGCGCCACGCCGGGGCCAGCCGGGGCACGTGCCCCGGTTGAAAACGCAGTGCCCGTCTGGTGCCCCGGCAGTTGGTTCCCCGGAATGAAATTTGTTTGTTTGAAATTTGATTGAATCAACAATTCCTTAAATGAAACCAACTGTCTTTCCGACGGAATTTGTCTCGGAAAGTATCTGTAGGCCTAACCATTCAGCTAGGCCCTAAATGATGTTTAAAATTCAAGTAGGCCTACTTACAGCATTTCATGATTTTCAATTAGTATTAATGCGCCCAGTCTCAGGACGTTGCAATGGTGCCGCGGCAGTGCCCCGGCTTGCCCGAAAAGATGGCGCCGCCACAGAGCAATAGAGCGCCGGCTTGCTTCGTGGTGTTTGTGAATATTAATTAGCTCGAGATTTAATGGCTAGTTCAAATCCCATGCTTCACTCCTGACGGCTATCAGAAATGTAATGATATTCTACCAACTATGGGGGAATGACGGGGTAATGGCGCCGAGCGTAAGGGTATTAACTTTCGCTCTGATGGATAGTGATGCAATTCAGGTAGTGTGGGAACGAATCCCAGGCCAATCAGCAAATTATCCCAGCACCCTTGGCACGGGTGTGTAATCGATGCCGGTAGGTTCGTCGTGTATCTGCGCTAGCTGCCATGTGCGCTCTTCAAAAGGCAAAGGTACGTTGAATCATGGAGGGGAAAAGAGAGAATATAATATATAACAGAAACTAAGAAAAGGCAAACATTGTAAACAGATGCGTCCTGTCATCTGTCGAATACACGAATACTAAAAAAATATGCGTCAAGCAACGTTGTTTTGTACGATAAACCGCGTAGGAGTTTGTTCAGGGAATATCCTGCTGAAATCTATTCATTCGACAAAAATAGTTTCAATGGACTATTTCAAGTGCTCTCTGGGGACAATCAGATATGGCTTGCCTTCCACTCATGTTTTCTCCAAGTGTACATTCCTGTTCATTGTGCGATTCAGTGAAAAACTGATCTAAACTGTTCGAAAACTTTTTGTTTCGAAATATAGATCAGATCATCCTGAGTCACCAACACCATGGAATTCAATGACATTAAATTTTAATGTGCACCACGAGAACGGCTTAGATAGACGGGTTAGCCAAGTCTATAGCTAGTTAATTCTGTCGGATTCAACTTCGGTTGAATATTGGAAGAAGATCGTAGCGTTCCACTGCGGTTTGACTGAGTCGCCGCAGACGGCGCGCCCACCAAGTGTGGGCGTCACGGATGTTCGATAAGTGCAGGCATGGGTGAGCCTAAGAAGCCCCACTACCCTAAGTCATTTGGATCCATCCGCGGTTTGACTGAGTCGCCAGAGATGCTGATCGATCGATTGGATCTATCGAGGCCTAGAGTAACCCATTATTAGAAGTTTTACATAAATTATCTAGACATAGATTAAAATAGACAAAACGCTGTTAATTTATCATTCGAATTTTCTTGATTTTCAATGGTGTTTCGACGGCTAAGGATTGTGTTACAAACTGATGAAGGATATAGTTTATTTTAATTTTAATTTTTAATTTTTTTTAGTTTATTCTTTATTTTAATTCAACAGACAATGCATTTAACAAAATATAGCAGTTGAACATGAGAATAATAGCGTCACTAACATAGAGTCATAAAAACTCTGTATGGTTCCATGAGAAATAATCTTAATAGAAAATAATCAAAAAGCATAACACTTCCATGCAACCTGCAGTAGCATTTTAACAAATTACTTATGGTTAGCAATATAATGCATAGCATTATTTTAACACTACTTAAACATATCATATCCATTAAAATTAAAATTGTATTGTATTGTATTTTATTGTATTGTAATTTATTGTATTGTATTGTATTGCATTATATTGTATTGTATGTGCAGGCTCCCAAGACGGTGATAACAAATATACCGGCCAGCAATTCTCACGCATATCTAGTCATTAGACATTTCGAGTATGTTTCATTTGCATTTCAATAGCTTTGAGTGTGTTAACGTCAAGGTTCAGAACGATGAATCGAACGAATAATTCTTATAAATAAATATAATGTAATAGTTAGCATAATTATTATACCAGTATTAATTATAATGTAAAAAGGTAAAGATTGTGTGCATATTCGTTACCGAACGTAGGCGCGGAGCTGATCCCGATCCTGGGCGAGTTCAACACACAGGTGACATAGTCATTAATCCGACGGTGAGATCGCCAACCTCACTCTATACAATCCAATTTGATAATTGGATCATATACGCCAGACCTGTTGTAATCTTCGCAATCTTCCGAAGTAGTCACCCACTACGTACTAATTGCTACTAATTATCCGACCCACGAAGGGATGGTGGGCTTGGTTGGCTCGTTGTACATACGAGGTTTTACCCTCTGATTGACTCTACCGGGAATCGAGACCCGGGCCTTATGGGCAACAGTCGACACAAACTAGCCGACGCACTAACCGAATGAGCCAAATATGTAATAAACGGGTGTTTTACTCAGGAACTGTATTTTTTGTTTGCACTTGTGAAAGACAATAACATAAATGTAAAAATCTTTAACATCAATTGCAAATGAATCCTTTTGTAGTTTTAACACAAATAATAATATCTATAAGCCCTGAAAAAGAATTAATATTAGTGGTCTCCTAGAGCCCCTCTCCCCCTTTGGGTCTGCATGTAACCAAACTGACCTTGGGTCAGTACAAGTCTATAACTTGGGTCTTCTAGAGTTAACAAGAAAACGGTGCTAATTGTCTCATCAAGACTGCGTCACGAGCAATAGTGAATAATTTCAGAAATTCTGACTTATGCAGGCTTTATAAGTTTATATATTAAGTATCTAAATATATTAAAATTTCAAAAATCAATAAGTCAATCAGCAGCTTTTATATGGCGCACTCTTAAATGGTCTGTTGAAATGAAATTTTTTCACGGACTCGTAATCATCAATAGATAAACACGCTGACTCAATATCGGAGCATTTCGGTCACAATTTCCGCTCTCATAATAAAAACAAAAACGCTAACCAGAACGAACCGGCCAGGTAACGACTTACAAAAGCTTGGCTTACAAAAAAACCCGTAAAACTCTGTTATAGCTCTCAACAGCATAGATTTAGTGCATCAGGTGGCATTTGTTGGATCACTGGTGGCGTATCCATGGTCAAATAGTGAAGGGGGGGGGGGCATACGGTGGGTTTGTGGAAAAATGAGAATTGAATCCACACTGATAACTGCACGTTTTTGTAAGAGGCGACTAAAGCAGATACGGCAGTGGGGAGGTTTGAAATGTAATACTGCTTTCTGTGTTCTAAACCAATTGGTCGTTTAAATTTTAGACTTGCAAACGTCTAGAAGGCCTAATCTGTTGTGGCCTTAGGTTGTTTGGCAACTTGACACTCTATTGTCCATTTAGCACTACTGTGGTATTTTGTATGGAGCAGCGCATTATAAATATACCTATTGATTGATTTGTTGATTGATGTCTTTCATATTATCACGGGGCACTTTGTCAAAAAATACTATAGCTCTTACTAAAGATGCATAATAGTCCATGTACATAATTTATTATTCGTACCCCTTTTACCTTTCCCTGTCTACGTCACCGTGGAGCTCGGTGGTAACAATGATAAAAGGTATGTTCAGAGGTTGAATGTGAGGCTTATAAGTCAAAGCTGTTTGCGGGCTAACATTATTTTATGATTACAATTCACTATGTGGTAATATAGTAATGCGGAAATGTAAGTTTCATAGCATTAATCATTTGTGAATTATAGACCTATATATTATATAGAATCATTTGATAATTATATAATTGTCATCATACATCAAAAAAGGTTGCTGACTTTTAATGGATTATAAATAATATTGATATAAATAATTATTAGCAGCAGGTAGTTTAGTTATTTGAGTTCTTTTATGATTACAATAAAGTGATGTTTTAAACATTTATCAAAGACTCAGGCAATAAAATTTCCTTGCATACAATGTCATGTAAATTATTGTGATTTTATCTCCTTGCTGTGATACGAATGCAACGAAACAGATTCTTTATATTTGCCCAGTTTCAAAGGTAGGAAATACACTAAAAAATACAAAACTTAAAACTTAAAAGGAGACGGCGGAATGATTTAGTAAGCCCTGTTATGAATCTAACATTGATTGCGCAAACTTTCTATTGAAATAAATTATAGGCCCATTACAGCTCATAATAATGTAGTTGATGGAAGCTTTATATAAATCTCCTTAGCTAACTTTAATTTAGGGCCCGTTTCATTCCAAGAGTGGGGCTACTGAATGAGACGACCCGTCTAGAACTCCAGCCCTATTCCTGGCCCCTGCATATCAGGTACAAACTCAAAATCCAATTTTCCATGCCATCCATAAGGGACATCAGTTAGCAATTATAGGCTACGTCACTACCCAAGTAATTTTAGTACAATGTGCCAATCATAACAAAGAGTCATTTTTAATCATTTTTAATCGTTTATACACAAGTCGTACAATTTATGCGGGCCAATCAGGCTCTCAATCCTTTCTTGGGAAGGTAACTTAGTAGCACCTAGTGCGTAGTGGTGATTGCTACAGAAGATTGCGTTGGTAACCACGGGTGTGGCGCATATGACCAATTGGATTGTATAGACTGTCGCTGGCGACCTAACTGTCAGATTAACGACTACGACAGATAAACTCCGTCAACCCCTGGACCACATCAATCTCACTATTGTTCTCTTTTTCTTCATCTTTCACTTTCCCAAACCTAGCATTATTGCCTTCTCTAGATAATATGATCTCATTGTGTGACCAAAATACCGAAATTGGCTTTCTATTTCTTCACTAACCGTGGTTCTACACCAGGGTGACTAAAAATTAATTCATTGGTATTTTTCTCACTCTATGAAATTCTCAATAATTTTATTCAACACCAGTAAACATATCCAGCATTAAATGAATCCATAATTATGGGCTAACTGAAATAAAATGAAGTTAATATTTATAATTCACCGAACAGTTCTACCGGTTTATCTTAACTCTGGTAAACAACGTCAGTTGACTGAGGAAAAGTTAAAAATTTAGCCCAGTAATCATTTATTTTCGTTATATTACTGATTTACTGAGGGACATCTGGTTCCTCGAAGAAAACAAAGCAATAAAATATAGGCTTGCAAAATACATAACTTCTTTCAAATGATTGTTTCTTTCATATGATTAACCTACTGTTAGTTTTTAACTTGTTGTACTTCGTAGCCTACTTTTTCTAGAACTTTATGGAGCCAGGGGCGTCTATCCCTATACCTTCATGGCGCAGCCTGCGCCATGAAAAATTGGGGGAGTGAAAAATACTAGTAACTTTCTGAAATTGGGGGGAGTTGAAAAAAGCATGTTTTCCTTTACTCATAAAGAACTGAAAATGTTGTTTAGAAATAATATACAGCTCCACTGTAGTGCCTGTACAGTGGAAGATCTAGAAAATGGGAACAAAATTAAATTTGAAGAGCCAAAAAATTTTTTGCTCACTTCGCTCGCTAAATTTATGCGTTCAATTCAAGATATTGCGCGCCGAGCCAGCGACATTTTCTAGGGGGTCGCTTTACTTTTGGTGTCAACAACTTTTTTTTGGATAGAGACCTTGCGCCATAAAGTCACCTGAAATTTGGGGGGGATAGACGCCACTGTATGAAGCTTCATTTTTATTATTTATTTTTAGACACCAAAAAGGGTTAGACAGCCCTGTAAGAATCACTGTTACAGTATGAATAGAATAGGTACACAAAATATAATAAATCTGTAACTAACAGTAATTCTTGGTGGCTATTTAGCAATGAACAAAATCAATGAGTAAGAAATGTAAATAAGTTTAAAGCTACTACCAGTTTCCTTAATACTTCATTGAGAAGCTCTATGGTTTGAGAAATTTACAAATAATATTTCATATCGTGGGCCTATTACCGGTAGGCTATGCGACGTGATATTCTGTTAATTATATAAATACGGCTGCATGCGTAATTAAATGCATTATAAACAGCTGCAAGGAACTGTTGCCAAATTTAAAATATGTTCATTTAGGTTAAACTGATTCAGAGAACACAAGCATTCATAATCATTTTTCTTTTAGTAGGCCTATATTTTATATATGTAAATAATAGGTCATTTTTTACTCGCCGTTATTGTTCCGGTATAGTACAGTAACTACTCGGACTATTATAATTTTATTGGGGCTTAGTAATGTTAACAACATATAAGACGTTTGGCCTAACTAAAGCAATACACTGTTTAATATAAATCGTGGCCGTAATCTTATGATATATCACAACGCCATTTTAATACAGGATTAATTATTGTTCTTCTCGTAATATGAAACTATACCATATCTAAAAATACAACGGAAACTCAATGAAGCAATTAATTACTATTAGCATAAACAGTTCGTGAGCAACACTTATTATTATAGTTATTCTCTAAAAATGTGTTTTAAGTCAATTACAATCGACTTCTGGAGTCTGAACCGAATACTGGTTCATTTGTAGTAAAACTTTGTAATTTAATATATATTGTTGTCAGCTGTATTTTATCATTTTTAGGTAGGCTATTGCTTTGCTTTTTTCAATATCCTTTCGGCTCATCTCTTAAAGCGTTTAATATTATTGTGTAAACCACGGGTATTGAGATTGTAATTGGACAGCCCTTACTACGCAATCCTCAATATCAGAGCAAATAAATCGAAATTTCAAAGAGTCTCTGATTTCCATGGACTCGAAGCTGAACCTAATAGCTCTTGTAACCGAGCTACACTGACAGTAGGGCCACTTAGTCCAACCCGAGTTCTTTCGTAAATGATAATCAAAATTGCTCATCAATCATTACTGCATTTGGTCCGTAAAGAGGTCCTTGATTTGGAAGTATTTCCTATTTTTTTAATTCTCCCCATATTTGTATTACTGCTGTAGCAATTTAGTACAACTCCAATAATTATGGTATAGGCCTAATCTAAAATATCTTTATTAAACTCGAAATAATACTAAGTAACTTTCTTTGACAAAAGTCGATGTTAACAATATACTAGTCTTACTAGACATCAAATTAAATATTATTGTATGTAGAAATTTAAAGCAATCTCGAGCTGAATATCAAATAGTTAGGATATCTTATACTTATGATCGATAGTGCTCTCTTCTGAGTCAGACACTTGAGCATATGGCAATGAGCAGAAATAGCCTTGGATCTGTTATCCTCCAGAAAACTAAACAGATAGGTAGGTAGTCTATTCTGGCAAATAAATTTTAATTTCAAATACGAATACATGCCGGTTTGCACTTTAACATTGACGATAAGAATACAGACGATCAAATGTTGACGTGATTGTCTGTAACATAACCGTATAATATTATACACGGTTATGTTACAGACTGTCAGTGTTACGGGTAGGGGTAGGTGTATGGTAGGGGTAGAGGTAGTTATGATTGGAGTAGGGTACGGTTACGATTATTCTATGGTTAGGATTTGGCTAGGGTTAGCTTAATTTGTTGTACTTGACCCCCTTACGTAAATTAACCGCTGGAATGCCTCATCAAACTTTTAAAAATAATATACAAGGCGTTTTAGGATATCAAAAGTTAAAATCAAGAGGAACTGTAGACGTTTACCTCGTATTCAACGTCGTAATGGTAATCTGCCGTGCCATTATCAGCCTCGTCGTAAGTAGCTTCACTCCCCGTCTCGCTCATATTGCCGTAATTGAATTTCTGTCCCTGATGGAGACCTGGTGGCATATCTCTGCCGCCTGGCACATTGTTGCTTCCCCGAACTCTAGTTCCGATTGGGATATTTGTGCTGCTTGGTACATTATATCCGATTGGCACACTGTTGCAGAGTGGTACATTTGTGCTGCTTTGCATACTGTTGCCTCTTGGCATATTGTTGACTGGCATACTGCTGTTGAGTGACACATTGTTGCCATTTGACACATTGTTCCTGCTTGGCACAATGTTTCCTGACACATTGTTGACTGGCACAGAGCTAACTTCTGGCACATCGTTGACTGGAAAACTGTTCCCTCCTGGCACATTTGTGCTTAGTACTTTGTTGAAAATTGGCACATCGTTGCTAAGTACGTTATCATCTCCTGGCAGAACCTGGCCGATTGGCTCAAAATTTGGATCGATCATTTCGGTACTGATTTTTGCTCTGAAATGAAAATTAATAAATTAATTGAAATTAATTGAAATAAATATCATCTACAATTATAGTTGTAATATCATATTCTTATGCAATTTAAAAAATATATAAATCAGCTTAGTCAGGTGTCGATCAAGAAACGGGCTTTCAATCTTGAAGAATTGGTGCATGCACAGGAGATTGTAATTATAGGCCTATTATGTTGTATTATAATGTTTAATCAAATTAAGATGATTGAATTTGTTATTTTATTTTATTATTTTTGTATTACGACACACTCTACACAGTTTCATAGTTTAGCTAAACATATAAGAGGTACGAGCGAACGTGATTAAAATAGACCTCCTATCTTTCATACCGTTGTCAACCAACTCTTAATATATTTAAGAATCGTTGAATCAAATACGAGAAGGCGTTAATCAATCGATCATCAAATAATCAATTAACAATTTTTACATAGTGCACTCTTAACTAAGTCTCGGAAACGCTTTTAACTGTATAAGGTAGAGTACCCTTGCCTGCAATATGCCACAACCGATGTGGTCCGATAGTCTACAATAAGAGCGACCAATTGGTCGAGTACACGAAGTCACGGCGTTAACCACTCTGCCCTTCACTACCGTATCTACGTTAGTGGCTTCTTACAAGACGTGCAGTAATTGGTTGATCTGCATTTTCAAGTTTCCAGGAACTAACACGGGGGATAATTGTTATAAATTTTATATCAAGTCACACATACATTGTCAGACGCGTACGATTTTGTGTCAAATTAATCACGTTTGTCATCAGGTAAACCGGCTTTCTGTATCTTTACTCTATGCAGTCTCTGTATTAGACTCCTCTTACTCAGCAGCTTCCGCAATTGCAACAGTTTGCTGCAAGTTTTTTACTGAATCACCCCATGGAAACATATAACGTATATAAAGAGAAATATCGTCAAACTGCTTGACCTGCCTTATTCTCTGTGGGAGCATAATGCTTTGCTCGATGACGGTTGAGGTTGAATTCTTGACTGGTGGAGAGGATGTGGGGGAAGGAGAGGGGGGGGGGGCGAGGTTGAGGTGGTAAAGTCCACTTGCGCGTGCGGACGATGAAAATGGTCAAGTCGGCTTTGACGTCGGTTTCTTTGTTACAAAGGAAATCAGCGACGGGCGACCCGGGGACTCGAGTAACACACCTGTAGAACTGTTCAACCGGTGCACTACTCGACTCGGCCGTTGATGAATAATTCTGTCAAACGTTTGCCATACTGTTGATACAGGATGTTTTATTTCTCTTAGGAAGTGATTGAAATTCTGAAGTGGGGGAACAGGGTGTGAGTGACCAGCAGCGGCGGACACTTGATCTAAGTTTTTGGGGTGTCGAAAAATGTTTGGAAATCTAGATTTGTTTTCTTGAGGACATAAACACAGTGTCCCTACCCTCGAGCTGTAAATTTGGGGCTGACTCCATTGGCTTCCTCTGCCGGGCCCTTGATGTCCAAGAAGTGAAGGGGATAAGAAGGCCCCAGAGGAAAGGGGTAAGTGAGGAGGGGGTGGGGTCCACCTGCACGTGCTGCTGATCACGTGGGGTGTCCAAGAGTAAGCAGACGGTCCTGGATATAATTCCTGAGATCCTTCATAAAATATTTGCTATTAACCATCAATCACACCATAGTAAACTTTACGTCCGAGTTCTCTCTCTCTCTCTCTCTCTGTCAATCTCTCGGTCTCTCTTTCTTTCATTCTCTTTCTATTTTCCTCTGTCCCGCTCAATTTTTGCTTCTCAATGTCTACTCAAACGCTTCGCCTCTCTCTCTCTCTCTCTCTCTCTCTATCTGTCTTTCTCTCTCTCTCTCTCTATCTTTCTCTCTCTCAGTCCTTCTT
>JAQFZF010002022.1:0-13025 GCA_034695365.1 Enchytraeus norvegicus
ACAGACCATTTTCTTCGCTGTGTATATCTATAATGTTCAGCATTTCTTGTAGTTTCTCTTTTGACTGTGCAATAAGTTTTACTGGCTTAAATTTTGACTGGCCTCTATACCTACACTTAATCCATAATAGTTCAAAGTTTATATCACAGGTGTCAATGTCCACAACCTCACTCTCAATAGAATCCTTCACATAAATGGCCACTCCCCCGCCATGGCGACCACCCGGCCTATCCCTGCGGTGTAATGAATAACCATTAATCCAAACCGCATCATCGCTATGTTTAAATTCTATGTCTATATTTAAAACCATCGATAAGAGTGTTGAAGATGTCCCTGACACAATCATCAGATGATGAAATGGATGAAACCTCCAATAATTATTAACTTCAACTTTAATATTAACTCTGTGTTGTCAACATAGGCCTACTGGACTTAACTTGAAATGAAACAAGTGCAGCAAGCAATATTAAAGAGAAAAAAGTGAACGTCATTTTTAAATTAATATAAACACAACCGATGAATCAGAGCTCATGTATAAAATCTCACATCCAATTATAATTTTATAATTATAAATGAATTGCTTTTCAATTTAGTGTAATAACTTACATGTAGTGTATAAATTAAATAAACACTATTAATTAGAACTTTGAACTGACAATATTAAATGTGAAAATGAATAAATTCAAACTACATTGAACTGATAAAAATGTTTTCTTAAACTGTTCGTAAGCTTGCATAAAATACTCAAATCACAGTAGATATAAATATTAAAATGCGAGTATGATTGTTTACATATTTCAATACTATCCAAACAGTTTATCACCATCATAGAAGCCACAGAAACGTACTTAGATATTCTCAGAATAATGAATCAGTTACTAATCTGACAAAGAACAGCATTCATCTACTGCAATTTATATTAAAATGATGCCTTATTTTAATGCACAAGCTTCAAAGTCTAGATTATGTTGACACAAGAATTACTAGCATACGCCTATAATACCCTATATACTTAAAATCATTAACAACATTTCTTTCGTTTAGTATTTACACATCTACATATATTCATAATCATTTCAATCAGGTTTGGTAAAGCATAGCTCAACGTTTTGCAAAACAGCACGTAATGCAACACGTTTAGAAATAGAAATTCCTTATTGATCGAATACTGTCGATCAAATTCTATCAGGCCCTTCAAATTCACTAACTAAAGTGATTGTCATTTTGACTTGCCCCACGTTGCGAAAGTATCGTCGTGACAGAATACATCAAACAACTGATGAGAATCCGTGTTTTCCTTGTCATCATCATCGTTCTCTTTAGCAGCAGCTGCGGCTCCTTCCGCAAACACAGGACAGATCTTTAGATGTCCGTGGAACCTGCTCACTTGTTTCTCCATTAGGAGTATGTTATCTTTCAGGGTTTTCTTTTCGCGTGTGATTTTCTCGCATTCGCGTTGTATCTCCAAGCACTTCTTATCAGCCTGCTCCTTCACCTGACTCATCGCAGCCTTGTCCTTGACCGCGGAAGAGAGCTGAGCCTTGAGCTGAACGATGATGAGGTCACCGCAGGCACCGGACCCAGTGGAGAAGAGAGACTGAGAATTGTCGTCAATTCCCGAGACACTAGATGGCGTGGCAGCGACTGAGGAATTGTTGATGGATATGCTCTGTTGTTGCTGTAGTTGTTTTAATTGTGATTGCATCTCTCTATACTTGTCCTCAAGACTCTTTGTGTAAGCATCCTGTTTGTCTCTCTCGGTGCGTAGAAAACAGATCTGCAGTTGCAAATACAATACAATACAATACATACACGAGCATCTGCAGTCACAATGTAATATAAACACAACAATCTGCAGTCACAATACATTACAATACAATATACATGAGCATCTGCAGTCACCATGCAATATAAACACATTAATCTGCAGTCACAATACAATACAATACAATATATACACGAGCATCTGCAGTCACAAAGCAATTTACAAACACAACAATCTGCAGTCACAATACAATACATACACATTAATCAGGAGTCACAATACAATACATATTACACACAAATATCTGCATCCACAAAACATTAAATACAATACATACTGTATATACAATGATCTGCAATCACAATACAATACATACAAAACTATCTGCAGTTATAATACGTACACAACTACCTGCAGTCACAAAATTTCCACAACTATCTGCAGTCACAATACATTGTAATACATATACGACTATCTGGAAGCCACAATACAGTACATACACAACTATCTGAAGTTACAGTACAATGTAATACATACAAGCCTATCAGAAAGCTACAATACAATCCCTTATTCAATTCACTAGCAAAAAGGAATCGCATTTTAACTTAAATAAAATAAAATAACGGTTTAACGTCTGGTTCATCATCTGATGACGATATCAGGAACATCTCTGACTGCATACGACACACCAGCCGGCTCACCCAAACACAGCTGGAAAGCACATATACTGAAAGAGAAAGGGGTCAAACATGGTGCATGTCTATTTATCCATAAAATAACAATAATACAAATAAAAATATATAAGGAGAAAAGTAACGAGTCTTGAGTTGGCAACAGAAAGTAGATATGGTGGTGCAGGATCGAATATGAAGAGGAACTTAGAGCGCTAATATGAAGAGGAACTTAAAACGCTAACTCGTAACCATTTATTATTGCTTGACTGAATGGAAAAGACTGATGGCTGTGCTATAACACTATTGCAAATATTTAACAAAATATAAGACCATCATTTGATTAAATAATTGCATATATAGTTAAGTCATAGATATTGATTTTATTAAAGCGTAAATATTAAAAACGACAATGAATTTATTCAGACCCGTTCACAGTAAATTATTCATTTTACCATCTTACAACAATGACATGTTGTATTATATTTTACAACATAAATAATAATAATAACAAAGGATTTAAGTCTGGTTCCTCACTGAAGGCGATGTCAGGGACCTCTCAAGCAGACTATTAAACTGCAAGCAGCTCTATACCACCAGAGCACACTTGCAAAAAGGAATAGACTGAAGAGAAAGCAAGATCTGAAACAGTTAAAAACCTAGTTATATCTATTTCTCTCCACAGTTCTGCCAAATGGCAGGTCCAAGGTACATATTCTGAAACAGTCTTTGCTATCAAGCTCACAAATGAGCACTCCATCGATCATCAAGTTGATCCCATCAAAAAGGCTATGCCTTTACCACACCTAAAATGTAACCTTTATCTTAGGAATATATATTCTGACTTCAGAGGTGGTTTCCCATTGCCTTCCTCAATATGAAGTATCTGCGTTAGCTGGCTTTTACTACACATGTGCAGTTTTCAGTTGGTTTATTCTCCAGTTTCCTGGATCCAACACGGGAACTAGTTATATGAATCTCATAATATAGAGCCTCATGAAAGGATGATGTCAGAGACATCAAACATCAACATATTAATATTAAAGCGCACCTGTGGCTTTGAGCAGCACCATACAAATGTACTTATAAAATAATTAGTATCATAGAAACAAATATAATTAACCGTTTTACTGGATTTTT
Organism: Enchytraeus norvegicus; assembly: GCA_034695365.1. Classification (NCBI taxonomy): domain Eukaryota; kingdom Metazoa; phylum Annelida; class Clitellata; order Enchytraeida; family Enchytraeidae; genus Enchytraeus; species Enchytraeus norvegicus. The sequence goes on from JAQFZF010002022.1 coordinate 3,577, forward strand.
CCTCCATCTCATAAACTGTCTGCTCGCAGCGAGCAGCCTTTCCTCGAGACTTAAAGAGTTCTCTGCGAAGTTTAATGGCATCTCCTTCCAGAGCATCGGTCAGTTTCCCCTCCAGATCCTTCACCTTGATCTGAGCCTCACAGAGTGCCTTCTCCTGGGCTGACGCTTTCTCTCTCATGGTCTCGCGTTCCTCCGTCAACTCTCGCTGGTATTGACAGGCCTAACAAACAATCAATGACGATTTAATGTCTGGTTCTGAAGTCAGGGACATTCAATGCAGAAAATACAATTGCAGGTAGCAATTGTAATTTTCTGGAAAGACTGATAGAAAACATCTGCACATGCAATGCATAGACCTAAGAGAAAGCGAGATTCAAAACAATGCAAGTTCAGCACAATGTAAGTAAGTTTCAAAACAGTGCAAGATTAACAAGGCAAAAAGTCTGTTGCAGCAAATGTCAAAGAAAATTTAAAGTTCTATTCATCACCCAGTGATGACTTCAGAAATATGCATTTGAAATGCTCAATACATACGTAAATGCAGATACAAGTCATTAAACTGCCAAAAAGCCATAAGTAGTACCAGGACAATTAATTATATATCTAGCTATACAGTGCTCTGCCAAAAGGCAGGTCCAAGGCACAAATTCATAGTCTAGATTCTCGGTCATGAGTACACCATCGATCAACCTGAGAAGTTGATTAAGTGTTAAAGGCTTTATTTCTACACAAGTAAAATGATACCGTAGTACAATAAGTAAATAAACATGATAGTAGGAATGACAAGGTCAAAATGTGTCCCAGCTTCACAATGGTTTGAAATTTGAGAGAATGGTGGAGGGGAGGGAGAGAGGGAGACAGAATTCTAAAAATCAGAATGATTTAATTTTTAGCTTAATCGACAGGTCTCTTATAGCATTCGAGCACTAATGGCAGACAAAGATGACTACAAAGTGCAACACATATACATTACCTTATTATGATTACTTTGACGATCTGCTCTAATTCTAGCGTTATCTCTCTGTAGCTTTTCTATCAGGAGATCTTTCTGACGCTCTTCACTCTGAGTCTTTTTGCTGTCAGCAGACTTCAACTCAGTCAACTCAGCCTCACGTTCTTTCAATTTACTCTCAAACTCATCCGCTAATTGACTCATCGCTCCATGTCTAAGCAGAAGTTCGTCATAGTCCACTTCAAATCTGACAAGGTCTTCCTTTAGTTTGGCGACTGTTGATTCAAATTCAACGATCTGAGACTTCTGCGTCGCTACTGTACCGCCCTCTTCAACAATCTTTCGCTCCCTTTCTCCTAATTCATCTTTTAGCGACACTATTTCCTTAATTAGGTTGGCAACTGTTTCTTCTTTCAGTGACATTAATTCTTTTGTCAAGCCAGCAATAGTTTCCTCTCTCTTATCAGCAGTGATGGTCAGTTGTTCAATGTCATCTTGAAGTTTAGATATCTTAGACTCGTCGTCAACCATCTGCCTACGATCAAGCTCTACTTTGTTCTCTAATTCATTATATTTCTGTTCTTGTTCCATCAGCTCTTCCACTAACAACTCGTTCTTCTCACTCAATTTCTTCTTTTCTTCTTCAATGAGTTTCACTGTCTGATCTCTTTCTTTTTGCATCTTCGATATCTTATTTTGTTCGTCGGTTTGTATCTCCGATATCTTGCTTTCTAGAATCTGTTTCTCTCTCAACATTACCTCCTCACTTGATTTATCTCTCGACGTAGCCTCACGTAACTTATTCTTCGCTTGTTCTAATTCACACAACATGGTTTCCTTCAGGGCGGCAACCCTAATCAATTCTTCGCTACTCTCCGTTAAGCTAACTCTCAATTGTTCAAGTTCTTTTGTTTTCTGCTGCAGAGCATGCTGCATTCTATCGATCTCGCCCACGTGACTTTCTTCCAGGTTAACAATCTTTCTGTTTAATTCCTCCGTCAAATGGGCTGCGTTTGCTGACGATGAGTTTTCTAAATCACTAATTCTAGTCTTATACTCTTCAATCTTTAGATCATAGTCTTGCTTCAGTTGAGTTATTTGAAGAGAATGATTATCAGCCATTGACTTAATATCACTACTCTGCTCTTTCTTACATTGTTCCAGTTCTTTCTCAGAATCCATTTTGATTGCTAATAGCGCTGCTTTGTGAGATTCATAAGCAGATAAAAATTTCAGCATGTTTTCTTCCGCACTCTTCTGAATTGTATCAAGTTCTTTATTCTGAAATACAGCAATGCAGATTACAAGCTTAAACTCGATTTCATGTGACATCATTCAACAGTACAGTAAATATTGGCAATTTAAATTTAAATATTTTGAAGCAAAACTGACTACAAAGTACTTAACATGTTATATAGTTAAGTACTTTGTCTGCTGAAAAAAAAAAAATAAAACATGTATTATAAGTATAACATTTCAGACAATAATAACTCATAAGACAGTGACTTAGCAGTAACTGTTTTTCAGTTGACCACATGCTTCTCTCATGATGTTTGTTGCATTTAAAGCAATCAATGCAAGTTTCATAGACAAACTTATGTGCCAGTTAATAATATACATACTATTTGTTTCATTTTCAATACAAGCAATATTTTGGAACTTCACTGCATTAGCAATTTCCTCAATGAAAATATAATGCTGAAATGAAAATGCTGAACTCCTCCAATACCTTAGTATACTCACAAATATCCTCAAATCAATTACAAAAATAACATTAATTTTTTCCAATATAAAAATCAATACTATAAACATTGACAGTAAATAGATAAACAATGATTCAGTACCTTATTATTTATTGCGTCCCGTAATTCACTGAGCTCATCGTTCAGCTCGTTCACTCGACATTCCAAAACCTTACATCTCATCTCAACCTCTCCATTATTAACTACATTACAAGTATTCAGCGTAGGAGTGTTGGGTACAATTTCATTGGATGCGCTGAGCATGCAAACGTGTTCTTTTCTTACAATCGAAGTTTCTTGATCATCTGCTACCACTTCAAACAATTTTGGATCAACACTGCTACCCTGTTCAAATTCCACACCAGAATTGACCAATAGCTCATCACGTTTAGATAGAACAATCTCCAATTGATTCATTTCTTCTTCTTTACTTCTTATTTCTACATCTTTTTCCTGCAGCTGACATCTTAATGATTCACGCTCCTCTTCCATTCTATCCATAGCGTCCTTAAGAGATAAAATTCTATCCTCTAATTCTACAATACGAGACTGTCTTATTTCTAGATTCATCTCAGCTTCTAATAATTTCTGCTCAACACTATTCAGTTCAACTTGCAACAAGTTTTTAGCTTTCATTATTTCATCGAACAAATCGCTGTTGCAGGCGGATGAATTACCGCTATATCTCGACGCATATTCCACTTTGAAAGATTCAATTTCCTGAAGTTTATTATTCTCGGCATCGTTCTTCAACTGTTCAACCAATTGCATCGTCCGATCACTAATTGATATTATCTCCTCTTCTCTTGCTTTATCAAAATTCATCTGTACCTCCTGTAACTTCTGAATCTGTTCAGCTTTTAATTTGTCAATCTCTAAATCCTTCAACGACTCGCATTCCTTTCTGATTTCACAACGCAGTTCCTCTTTTTCAGCAATATTTTCTATCTGCATCTCTTGTAACTTTTCCATCTGTTTGGCTTTCAACTCACTGATCTCTATATCTTTCATCCTCTCACATTCCTTCAATATTTCACAACGATGTCTCTCTAATTGCTCAGATTTTTCATTCTCAAACTGTTGTCTCAGTTGAGAACTTACAGCATTGGTGGCTGATTCCCTAATCTCCTCTTGTTGATGAATTAATTCAGCTTTAAGTTGATCAAGAGCTGCCTGTTTGTCTGCAAACATTTCTTGCACAATCTCAGCTCTCACTCGTTCTATCTCGCTTTGTTTATTCTCTATAAAATCTTCCTGTAATTTTGACTTCAATGCTGCCATTTCTTCAGCTTTTGTTTCTTCTACTTCCTGCAGTGTCTTAGCTCTCATTCTTTCTAGTTCTTGCTTCAGATCATCATTGAATTTCACACGCAACGATTCAATTTCAGCATTTTTTGCCTGAATTTTCTCAGTGAATTCTGCTTTCAAATCAGTACTAAGTTGTAGACATTCCTCAGATTTTGAAATTTTTATCTGCTCTACAGTTTCAGCTTTCAGTTGATCAATTTCTGCCTGCTTTTCAGTTTCAAAATCATTTCTTATTTGCACCTGAAATTCGTCTTTCCAGGTTTCAATTTCAATCTGTTTTCTATTTTCAAAATCTTCCTTCATTTTAGTTATCGTCAGCATAACCTCTGCTTCTTTAGTTTGCAACATATCAGACTCAATCTTCACTTTCATTTCTTCAATTTCGCATCGCTTTATCCTCTCAAATTCTTCAATCATATTTTGTTTAAGCTCATCTATGTTCTGCTTTGTTAATTTATTATTCTCGTCATTTTGCTGAGTCATTACATCAGACAGTTTGATTTCCAGTTTCTCTATTTCTTGTTTCAGTTCATCTCTCTCAGCCTGCAATGTTCTCAGTGTCTCTTGGTTATCTGCAAGTTTCTCCTCAATATCTCGTTTCTCGGTCTCAAACTGAGCCAAAAGTGAGTTTCTCATCTCTTGAATTTCTGCATCTTTTTGAATCTGGCATTCCTCTAGTTCAGCTTTAAGATTTCTTCTTTCGTCAATGTGTATATTCTCTAACTGTTGTTCATAATTTGATTCTATCATCTGTTTCTGATTCGCTAACTTTTGATCATTGTCTGCTCGAAGTTTATCCAACTCTTCCAAGTTCTGTATTCCAGCATTGGCACGTATTTGTTCCATTGAACCCTTTAATTCTTCCAATTCCTTCTCTTTCTTCTGTTCCAGCTCATTCTTCTCTATATTCACACTCTTCAATTGCTCTAATAAATCATCCACTTCCATTTGTTGCTCGATTTGACGCTCTCTGGACTCCTCCACATTTTTCTTTAGCTAAAACAGTTAAATAATATATTTATTCAATTATATTAAGGAAGTTAATAATAATAAAGGTATAACGTCAGTTTCTTCATCCATGGATGAAGTCAGGCAGGTCATAAATAGTGTATTATAAGAAACAGAGTGAAGTAGTAAAAATGAAGCTAAAGAAAGGAATAAAAGAGAGTTGTTAAAAGTTGAAACACAATTGGCAAAAAACAATTAATATAAAACACAATTAACTTGAAAAAGAAGAAACAGAATTTTAAAAAGAGTTATTAGAGAAAAACAGAGTTAAAAGTATAAAAGGAGTTAAATAGTATCAGAATATTAAAATGAAAATATAATTTGATTGGTTTAACAGTTAACCAGTAAAAATGTAATCATTTCATCCTCAACGATAATGTCTGATAATTCACAATCAGAATATTTAGCTCATTATTTTTAAAATACTACTTAATTCATGACTACTTCATTAAATGTAACTCATCCACTACACATTCAAACCATTCATATATTAATACATGCAATCAACATCAGCAATACAATGACAATACAATGACGTTGCTGATGTCAGCTTCGGCTGAGGAAATTAGCATAAAGAGGACATAGAATTTAGCACAAAATAGTTATTGTTTAAGCAACAAAGAACCTGCTAATATGTGTCCCTGGTCAAATATAAGTTGGCTACATCCAAGTGAAACATTACAATAAATAAAACTCAGTTCTCTTACCTCAGAATTTTCGGATCTCAGAACCTGCAGTTCATGAAGGTAACTCTTTACTTGATTGGCCAGAGATTCCTTGTCAGCATTTAATCCTGATACCATCTGTTCGCAGTCCAGCTTCTGCTTGTTAGCCTACAATAATATTGTCAACAATCTGTCAAGTACATGTTCAACTATAAAAAGTTTAGTTTAAGTCTGCTTCTGAATCGAAGGATACCGTCAGGGACAGATCTGGCTGGGACTCGAACCAGTGATATCCTGCTTATTGAGCAAGAGTGTTGCTGATACACTATCCAACCAGGACTGCCTATAATTATAATCACTTATTTGATCAATTGTTTCATAAAAAGTAACAAAAGCAACATCAGCAATACTCTATAGATCTATAGAAACGTTTAAACAATGTCTCTATCTTAATAGACTTGATTTAATTATAAAAATGCTAAATTAATTCAAATGTCTACAAAATCCAAAAACTATTCTGCTTACTATTAACATCATTTGAGCACATGCTATGGTCTAGTCAAAATTTGTCTTCAACCACTGAACAAATAAATTCATGGGATAATTAACAGCAATTTATCTCCAGAGATACAACACAGTACAATTAAGATTTAATGTCCAATTCTCATCCGAAGGCGATGTCAGGGACGTCAATACACTGCAAATAAATTCATGAGCTAATTAACATAAATTTATCTGCAGAAGAAAATACCTGGTCCAGATTGATCCCAAGCTTAGAGAGCTGTAGCTTCAGCGGAGCCTCCTCGGAGAAGGATTTGTTGTAGAGGAGCTGCAGACGACTCGTCTCGGCTCGCGCCTTATCCAGCTGATCTCTACATGCCGACAACTGATTCATGTAGCTGTTCCTCTCCATCTCTACTTCTGGATACTTTCTTGCAGCAACTATAGTAAAATAAAAACTAAAATAAAAAGTTAATAAAAGAAAAAACTTATAAAAATATGTAGAAGAATATTTAAGATTATTTTTCTATTTGAGTCATAATTATTCAATAATGAATTAATCAATCAATATGTGTATTTAAGACCCACTCTTAAACAACGCTACAATAGCGCAAAAATTAACAATAGTTGCCTTACAGTCTAAAGCAACCAGGTATATGAAAATAAATAGTAAATAAATAAGGCAAATAGTCCAATTCTGGTAAAGTATAAGAAGTGATTCTCTATGATTCGATTTAAGTAGACTGAACAAGTCTTACTAGCTAGTTCTCTGAGAAACAGAAAGTCCCAGTAGTCCAATTCTTTCACAACTCTCTATCATCAATTTTTCGTTGAACCAGACGTTAAACAGGGGTTAATATTATTATACACAGTCACAGACATACCTTCAAACTCTTTGATCTTTGCCTCTAATTTCTCACAGCGTTGACTGGTGAGATCGTTCTGAGTCGTTAGTTTCTTGAAGCGATCCTGCAGTCGAGCTATATCCTGATCCGTCATTGCTCCTGTACGCTTTGGACCCTGAGCGAGCGAGTCAATGCGTAGAGCCATGTGAGCCGATGTTAGTTCCGCCTTTAGGTCAGAAACCTCGCCCTGTGACTGTTTGAGGCGCTGCTCACTCAGCTGTAGATCACACTCTATCTTCCTCATACGCATCGTTATATCTGACACCTAGAACAATCGATTCAATAAAAATCAATCCATTAGTCCACCTTCTTCATGCGTGCTTGTCTATGATACCTAAACAATCGATACAATCAATCAATGGCTAATTTCATGGACTACGCGCCTCGATTTTCTACGTCATCGTACTGATCATGTGATGTATTTTCTGCATGCTCATTGGTCGATATAAATAGCTGTCCAATGAGCATGCAGAAAATAGGTCAATATCGTTTTAACTGCTAGATGAAAATAGCTCATTCATTAAAAATCAATCCATTAGTCTACCTACTTCATGTGTGCATTTATATATGACTAGTAGTAAAAGCCTTAAAAAGGCTCTCTACTGAACATTGCACATCAGACAATAGCCCACACAGTAAGTGACCCAGAACCAACAGACGGATACTGTTAGCCAACAATTAGAATATTTCACATCAGAAAATAGCCCACACAGTAAGTGACCAAGAACAAGCAGTCAACAAAAATTAGCCAACAATTAGCCACGGTCCACAACTCGGACGGCTTCAATATGAGCCACGCCCAGAGGCGTACAACAGGCTACAGGTCGCGTTGTCTCAGTCAGAAATTGTCCCAGAAACGTAATGCGTAGCTGGATAATGGAATTATTATATAGGATACCTAAACAATCGACACAACCAATCAATTCATTAAAAATCAATCGATTAGTCTATCTCTTTCAAGATTGCATTTATATCTAATACCTAAACAATCGATACAACCAATCAATCAATGAATACATCAGACATCTGGTTATATCAGGTACCTAAATAACTGACATAGCCAATCAATGAATAAACCATGTGTCTAATGTCTAGTAAATTGGTAAGTGTATTCAGGTGATATTAAAGACCTGCTTGCAGTTGCATATTCTGCTCGAGACATCCCTGACATTGCCTTCAGGTAAGGAAATGGACGTTAAATTCTCATTGCATGGTAGCATGTTAAAAGAGCAATCAATAAATCAATCAATCAGACATCTAATTAAATATAATACTTACTATTACGCTCAAAGGCTTAATATCTCATTCTTCATCCAAAGATAACATCAGATACAGTCCAACAGCAATTATAATATTCACTTTGAGGTTAGATTTAATCACTGTAACAAGGAGAGAGAGAGAGAACATTGTTTATTGCATAGCATACACACTGATCATTGTGCAAACATATAAATTGGCATTTATACACATACAATAACCGTCATCAGTGAAGGTGAATACACCTTATCTAGCTGACCGCCGGTTAGACATGAAATATATCAATATTATACATGACAAAATAAAAGCGACTCAAATTTGTGAAACTTAGTGCATTAGAGGATAAGTGCTGAGCATGTCTTAACTTAGTAACCATACTCAGTGTGCATTATAGTGCAGTTGAACAGGGAAAGAAACACACCTTAAAAAACTAAAACTGACAGTAATAGGACAGTCGAATAGTCTAGTACAGTATATTCAAAACGCTAGGTTGCAATCCAGTTCCGGATCATGAAAGTGGACTACCAGGTTGAGAACTGAGCTTGAAATGCACATAAACGCTGACAAGATGTAAAAACATGTGACTAACAAGTGTCTGTCATTACTGACGCAGGGATGATTAAAGAAGAAGGAAGTTGTCTGATTGGTCAGTTGTGCTCGGACTGGTTGCTGATTGATAAATTCAAAACTGCGCATAATATGCAAATATAGCCGATTGGCTGAGTATTCTTGTACCCCTGGATCTGGGGTATACCATGAGTAGGAAATAAGTTTTCAACACAAGCATTATAATGATGCGGATACCCTCGATGCTGTCGATAACAACATCCATGGTTCTGACATACATACAGTAAAGGTAAAACATTGAAAATTAATAATTTAATACACAGACAGTGTTTATGTAAGTCTCCGTGCTCATTCGATTAGTGCGTCGGCCAGTTTGTGTCGACTGTTGCGCATGAGGTCCAGGTTTCGATTCCTGGTCGAGTCAATCAGAGAGTAAAATCTCGGATGTACAACGGGCCAACCAAGCTCACCATCCCTTCGTGGGTCGGATAATTGGTAGCAATTAGTATGTAGTAGGTGACTACTTCGGAAGATTGCGAAGGTT
>JAQFZF010002023.1:0-13023 GCA_034695365.1 Enchytraeus norvegicus
AAATAAATAATAACAATCCCCTAGGCAAACTTGGAATAAATCTAGTCATATTTAATTATCACAAATATAATGGTCCAGTAAGCCAAGGAAGTACAAGCCATTAACTAAATCAATTACCGAGGCCTAAAACAATAAAAGGTACACATAGAAAAATATTATATTTAGAATCCACACCAATATACCTGGAAACGAACTATTATAACATTATAATTTTAACAATTTAAGTGATTCTGCTAACAATATCAAACTGATATAGGGAGCACAGCCTAACGGCCCTAATCACAGAACTTGAAAAATCTATCACCATTCACCAGTGTAGTTCGAATGATTACATTTAGCATAAAATCGTATATTGCTTAACAATGGATTACTAATAATGTCGATGCTAATTTGTGTCACACCCATTTATTAAGAACATATTAAGCCAGTGAAGTATTATTGCTTGTTGTTCGTGACAATACCGCCTGTCGTTAGAAACGACACGTTCAATAGTGCACGGTCCTCTATTTTGACGACATCTTACTTTAAAAGCCGATCGATATATTATTTAGTTCTGAAAATTAATTATTGTAATGTATGCACGCTGTTGTTGTATGTACGTGAATCACACTACGATTTGTATAGTGTTGATGTTCAAGTTAACCGATTAGAGAACGAACGGTGTTTTTGGTTATTTAATAATAACAGAACTACTACATGAACACAATAATTTCATTCAATACCAAGTATGGTTGACCTTGTAGCGTGTTGGTTGCCCAGCAAAACTAATTATTCTCGATACATATTATAGTGGTATATATGGGGCGGAGAAATATCTTCATGAAGGCATATTTCACAACAGGCCGTTAGATTTCTAATCCGTTGTGAAATTCTAGAGTAGGCTACAGTCCGCTTTGAGTTGAAGGATTAGATTAATTTTAACTTGATAAAAAATCAATTATTGCTGCTACGCCATTAGGTTATAATATGTGACACGCCAAATTTTCTTAAATTTACCTAAAATATTACAACATTGGATACTAGTTTGAGGCTCAAAATATGAATATAACGCATGTTAATAAGTATGAAAATTTTAATTAATTAAATAATAAAGGTACACATTCACATGTAGACCTACATCTGCATAGCTGTTTGAAGTCATTTCGTGCTGAGAGACCAATGAATGTAAAGTTTGCAGACAGATTAAACTCATCCTTGCCACATAAAACGTACATCGTATGTCACAAAAAATATAATTAAACTTGTTGCAAGAGATCTAATAAACCAAATCCCACTTTTATTGATGTCTCCTAATAGGTAGACTAACTGTATAATTATAAAATACAGGTGGGGCAAAAGAAACACCCCCTAGCGGAATCTCATAACTTCGTCAAAACTCAAGTTTTTCCAAAATATTTTCAGGATATCTGAATAGTCGTTTTGACAATAACCCTCAAAATTTGGTCAAAATATATTTTAAAATAAAAAAGTTAAAGATTTTCTACGAAAAAGTCAAAAACAAAAAATTAACATAGCAAATTTAAATAGCGTTGGCACGATTTCTCTTAAATATTGGGGGACTATTTTAACGCCATGAGGGATGAGTGGCCACAAAACCCACCTGACCTCAGCCCTCTCGACTACCACGTCTGGGGCGCTATGCTTGAGCGGCCCAAAGTGTTTACTCCAAACCAACCAACACGGCTGGGTATCGCGTCATTTGATCCCGCGTCAGTTGGTACCGCGTCAGTTGAACCCCGTGAGTTGGTCCCACGTCATTTGATCCCAGCGTCAGTTGATCCCACGTCGTATGATCCTACGTCGTTTGGTGCCAGTCCCAACATAATTATATATGTCCCTATCGACGTCAAATAATGAAGTACAGGAAGTTGGTTTGAAGATACAGTACGAAAGTAACAACAACGTTCGTGAGTACATTCGCTGTTTGTTGGCTTTCGCTTTCGCGCCACCAAATAAGGTGATTGAGGCCTTTGAACTATTAGTCAAAACAACGCCTAATGTGGATCGCTTGGATGAGCTTACCATTTATTTTGAACACACGTACATACCTGGACGCAGACATCGTGTCCATGGAAAAAATTATGGCCCGGCAAATTTCCTACGGAGATGTGGAATAAACACGCCGCTGCCACGGATGGAATTGCACGCACTACTAACTCAGTGGAAGGGTGCCATCACGATCTCCAGTCCCTGTTCTGTTTCAGTATCAGCATCCAACGATGTGGATGTTTTTCCAGAGAATCCAGCTGGACATTCAGAAACAAAACACTTCGTATCTCCAAGGAGTTGTCAGCGTGTAGCACAATGCTACAAAACGGTATCGTGCGCTTCAATCTCTTGTCCAGCGTGCCGTAGCGCCCTATGGTCGCTCACAAGTCCTAGTGTACCTTAGGGCAATGGCCGATATTTCATACGCATAAACTCGTCATCTAATACTGACTTTTATTTTATTTTCATGTCAAGTTGTTTGAATTAAATGTGGAGGCTTGGAACCAGCCTTCAGTAGCCCAAAATTCTGAGTTCTGTGAGTAATTTTTATAGATTTCGGTATAAAATCAAAATCAAATAACAGTTTAACATCATCTGACAACGGTAGGGACATATATTATATTATATATGTCTAGACTGGGATCAGACGACGTGGGATCAACTGACGCTGGGATCAAGTGACGCAGGGATCAAATGACATGGGACCAACTGACGGGGTTCAACTGACGCGGGACCAACTGACGTGGGATCAAATGACATGGAATCCAAGGCTGAACTCAAGACTGTGCTTGAGGCAATAATGATGAGAAGACTTTCCACAATTGGCTATCGATCTGACTGGGCTAGCATTCCGAAAAGGCTACTGGCGTGCATTCAAAGAGATGTCGGTCACTCTGAACATCTACGCAAAATAGAATCGTCAGAATCAACAAACGAACCTTTTCAAGGCAGAAATTCAATTAAAACGAAATGAATGACTGTTAAATAAGCTTTGTCAATTGTTTATTTTTATTTTTGTAGACTCAGCAACTTGTTTATTTATAAATATTTTAGACAAAATTGTCAGGGTAGATGTCAAAAATCCTCCTTTAGATATCTTAAAAATATGTTGAAAAAATCTTAAGATTTTACGAAGTTATTAAGATTTCGTTGAGGGTGTTTTGTTTGCTTCACCCTGTAGATAGGCTTGCCAATGAAATAAAAGAAATTATAGTATATGCGAAAACATTAGGCCTATAAAATGATGGAAAAACTTTTAAGATCTTCTGTTTCTGCGACATTTTTAAGGTGCGTTTTTGCAAATGCTACTTAATTGATTGACTTCAATATTATTTTGGTCTTGAGATGCTGAATTTCTAAACACTTCATATTAGCTAGACCTACATGATTAGCTTTCTCTCTTCCCGGCACCGATACGCAACCGAGCCCAAGGGTGCCGGGATTAATTTGTCGACTGACCTGGGATTCTATCTCCCTCTACTATTCATAACTTCATTCTTAAGCGAACACATAAATGTTTGTAAATACTCCGTCTCCACATTCTTGACTTTGTACTTAAAATTGTGCTCTGATTTTTGTGCTTGCCGATTAAGCCAGGAGATAATGATTGTGTCGATTTTGTCGCATAAAACTCAAAGTTTGCTAAACGAGTAGCATGTGCATGATAATACATAGCAAACATGCATAATCCTATATAATTGGCTGGAGCAGATTATTAAAATGAGTATAAAAAGAGCAGTAGGCCTATGAGCTGTCTACATGTTGCAGACGACTGCGCAAATAATGAAAGAGCATGGGTGATATTTAGAGTCGAGTCGATCCATCATTTCCATACCGATGCTAATGACGTGAAGCAGAGACTTGTGAAGAAAACAATAGTGAATTCTGAACATGGAGAGAGAGGAGAGTGTGTGTGTGTGTGTGTGTGTGTTTGAGAGAGGGAGCAAGTTTTCCTAACGATGTTGGTCATCGGTACTCCATGCTTTCTTCCATAAAAGTAACTAACTCAGATATGGAAGAGTGCAACTCATTAAAATTTCAAACTTCATTAAAAATAGGAAAATCTTTTCAGGAATTATATTCTTCATTGATAAAGTCAACATATCGCACTATTGATGTTTTATGAAGCAAAGATTTTCTAAAGTAATATATTATATTTTGCAATCATTTATGAACGAGACAGAAACAATACGGCAATCATTCTTGTGGCCTTTTCATTTTCTTTGCAGAAGGTCAAAGAGTATTAATTTATTCACCAGAGGGTAGAAAAAAAAGTGTATTAATGCATTGAAAAGTTCCACAAGAACTAAAAATTCTTACAGTAATGCTCGATATTTGCTCAATGGTCTGTCATTCTGCCTGCAATTGGTTTTAAGTTCATACATCCGATACTATATACACTGTGACCACAAAAAGAGGTACCAAAATAGTTGTTAACATATCTTCCAGAAAATTAGACCGATTTGACTAAAAACTCGAATAAGGAATCTAAAATAAAATTTGCTTTAGAAAAATGTGAACTTGTTACTTATTCTTTAATGGTTGCTAGGATACCAGCGGGCAGCGGCGGAAGTTGAATGTTTGTAAACAACCAATAACGTCATGGATTGTACAACAGAAGACAAATTTCTTATTAAGGTTTTGGTCCTGCTGAATGATTACAGCAGTCGCCGAATGATTAAAGAGTTTCCGAATTAAAAATCCCGAAATAAGAGTTGCGGGTTGGAAAAAATAATGACCAGAAGCAGCGTCTGAACATCGATGACCTGAAGCTGTGCCTCGTCACCGTCTGGTCTCAGCTGAAACAGTATAAGGAAATCAGCGACATGTATTTCATACAACCATAGTAGCATATTTTCCTGCGTTGAGGCCTAAAAATTTGAGAATAGTTAAACCGAAAACTACTGAAGAATACTGTCACTGACAGTATTCTTCGATACGGAAACAGAAATTAAAATTAGCTTAACACCTTTAGCTTCTTAGGATAGTATTTCGTAAAAGCCGTCTAACTCAGATACTGAGGAAGGCAGAAATATGCTCATAATTCATAAACCATAATTTTGTTTAGAACAAATGTATAATTTTTAGATGTGACAAGGGAAATCTTTATACCAACTTATTGGGTTTATCGACGGTATGCTCATTAGTGAGCGAGATTTCTACCTGTATATGAGATTTTGACTCGACCGTCTATCTGGCAGAGCACTGGATAGATAGCATCGCACTGCACAATAATTGCACATGGGGTAAGAGGAATATAGTGGCAGATGGCGTGCATATTGGCCAGTATCTCGGCTGATGAGTGAACGCGTAAAGAGTGGTTAGAGATCAGCTGTGATAGTTAGGATGAGAGTAAGGAGGATCTGATTAGCGTCAGCTCGAGGCTAGATCCACTTCTATCGTTACTCCTCTAAACATCCTTAACTTTCTCTTCCCGCTAGTGCTTCATACTCTATGCTGCATGAGCGTGCGAATTGCATGCATCATTTTTTTTATATTTTGGATTTGCAACGGTTAAGAGATTTTAATTTGATGATATTCTCTATAATCTGCCTAGGCACGACCATCATTGGTGGACGGATTCTTTATTAGATAGTTGTCAAATAAAAGTAAACCAATGTATTATTTTTTTATCTCTGTAGAAGTATATTTTACAATATATATGAACTGAGTTAATTAAAATAATTATTATAAAGGTGTTACCTACGTTTTCTCATCCAGGGATGATGTCAGGGGCGTCATTGATTGGCACCGCTATGGATGTTGTTTGCTCTTAAAAGGCGTTATCCAAATATAGGAGGCCTACTGGTTAATTACATGTAGCTGGTAAAATGGTAGTATAGTGCTTTGTTGAAAGATAGGCCTCAAGTTCAACAATAGCATCAATCACATTTACCAGTACAAGCTCTCGATGGCTGCATGGGCCAGCCGAATTTAAAAATGAAATTTTGGCCAAATTGCAAGAAAGATTGCATTTCACAAAGATATTATTTTAATATACGGTTATTAATTGTGCTCATTTTAATATGTCCCGGTTGGATAGCGTAGACTGTAACACGCTTGCTCGATTATCAGGTTCGCGTCCCAGCCGGGTCCGTCACTGACAGTATTCTTCGATACGGAAACAGAAATTAAAATTAGCTTAACACCTTTAGCTTTTTTATGTACAAAAATGTAGAATGTAGAAAGTCAGAGTGATGGCTGTAAATATTAATAGATCGCCGAGTTCTGAAAACTTTATTTCTCTACACATTTATGTTACATCTGTGGTAACACGCCGTTTCCCATCTCCATGCTTTGCTTTCTTTCTTTGACCTCTTCATTGGGTATATTCTTTGCTCTCTTTCTTTGCAATCTTCATATGCTCTTTTTCTTTGCTCTCTTTTGCTGCACTCATTCTTTGCACTCTTTACAGGCACACCTTCTCTGCTATACTTTGCTGCTCTTTTATAGGTAGTCTTTCTTTGCTTTACTCGGATAGGGATGCTGCGCTCGCTGCGCTTAACGATAGTTCTCTAACCACGGAGTTACCACGGCGGGGGAAGTTAATTCAATAGGATGCGCACCCGGGGAAAAAAAACTCCGTCCGCTGAAGCAGCAAGCAGAGCCTTGTCGACTGTGAGGATAATTTCCGCTGAGTACAACTATAGAATCACAACGCCACTTCTTGCTCGTTCAGAACAGAACAAAGGTAGCTCCGAGATAAGTAAACCTATGAATAGAACACAGTAGCATGTCATTGCAGAAAATAAATGTGATTAGCTAACGGGAAAGCGTTAGTCGAGCCAATATGTCATTACATTTTATTGTATGCCATTTTAAACCGCGTGTGATTAAAGTCAAGTATAAAACTATAGATAGCTTAATTAAAAACAATATCTTGATAATACACTAAAATAATTAATTTTAATGATGAGTTAACCGTCCGTAAACAGCAATTAGCAATACGATTGTTAAACATTTATGTGATCTCAGACAAAATGTCTGCAAAACTTGGGATATAAAATTAGAAGAAGTAAAATGCCTCGAAGAATTGTTTTATGGCTCATCATTCTGCTATGGATGGCAACATTTGGGATATCCAGTGACTTTTATCACGCCCACTGGAAATGTAATTACTACCCCTCAGCTGAGACCATTAGCCTTCATGATGGGCCAGGCAGGCTGCTCGAAATACATATCAGAAGCAACATCCAGGTAAGATGTATTCTAGAAATAATGCCTAGTCAGTAGAATAAATCAATAAGTGTAGTAAAATTACTAGGGCGATTTTTTGGAACTAATAATTGAAATTTTAACTTTATTTGTGTCAAATTTTGACTTTATTTTGACCTAACGACTTTAGCGTATGAAGTTACGAATGCTAACTTAATTCTAGTAGTTATAACAAGTTTTATAACTATTAAATGTTATAAATCAAGCATATCATGACTTGCTATGTATATGGGACGGAAATTGTAGACTACAACAACAGAAACCGTCAATTAATAAATAATCTGTGATAATAAAGTCAGTATTAATTTTTAATAATTACGTCATTTAGCATGTCAACAATCGAAGAATAATACAATCTAATATTCATCAATTGGGACTATTTAAGTCAATGTCAGTGGTTTCAAGGGAAAATGTAACTATATTTAGACATTTTGACATCAAACAATAAATTTTGACTTTTTGACCCAACCGCAAATTTTGACGTATTTTGGCTTTATAACTACCGACAGGGGAGGGATAGATCATCTTAGATTGCATATCATCGTCATCAACATATTCCATTTTGATTTTATTGACTCTTAACCGACCTAAATATTTGTATAGTATATTAAACTTCGCCCTCTACAGAATGCTACAATAGTCATAAATGAACAATGGAAAGTTAAGTAGCCTGTAGCCAGTACCAGTCTGCGACTCAGGTGGTCCAGCATAAAGTATACAATATCATGATTGATACTTTCAAAATGGATCTTAAGTGTTTTATCACAATCATGAATATTAAGGTTGCCACAATGCCAGTACGCATCAGAAGCAAGTGGTCCGGGATCAAGTTCCAAGTCCAAGACCTGCGATTGCAGCATTGCCACGCTATAAAAAGGCAAAAGGTACGGTTAATCCTGGTGTGGCAAAACAAGTATTAAACAGAAAAACAGCAACTAAGAAATAAAACTAATATGTGTGTTCTACCGTGTGTGAAAATATAAGAATACGGTAAAAAATTTACATCTGATAAAATACAATAACAATGCAAGGAGGATTCAACATCAATTTTTTCACTCAAATGTTTAAGTGTTTTACTATAGATTTATTCATTTAGGAATGTTACAATGTGTTAGCATCTGACAAAAGACAATGTAATGAGGATTTAGCCTCATTTATTAATGAGTTCCTAAGCGAAATATGTTCAATGCCATCCGAACACACGTGCAAATGTATGAGCTAAACATAAATGCGAGACACCAAGAAGTGTCTGTTCGTTAACCAAGTCTGTTGTAATGGACCAGAGGAAAACAGAATTTTAACTGCTATGGAGGGTGGTAACACTGGCACGGTATGAAATCCTGTGTCAAAGAATTTCAGGGTGTTAGAACCCCAATATACTTCTCCTTTCAAATATGTTTACAATAACTAATCTTTAGAACATTTAGTTAAACATAATTTAGGACGATATTCTTGAATGACGAAACGTGCATATAATTAGAAAACGAGACTCTAAATAAGTTACAGCTGATGTTAGATATCAGTATCTAGCGTTTCCACAAAGTAAATATTAATTTGAAGTTTTGACTTTAATGGAGACAGATAGGACAGAAAAGTAAACTCAGCTACAATTTAGCAGCATAAAACTTAAAATCAGTAAATGACATTACTTTTCATGAAAATGTACTAAAATTATTGCATAATTCATCGCTATTATTTATATCAATTTTTAAGAAACTTTATGACGAATTTGTAAAAAATAACTGAAATATAAATGGATGAATCGATACATGTAAAACGGAACGAGCATTATAGCTTTAACGGCTACACTAAACGGTCAACAATTAAAGCAGATAATTATATTGCTATTATATTCATAAGCACAAGGGTATGTGAGAGTTTATCAGAATTCTGGTCATGAATGGTGAGGAGTGTCGAGGGTTCACAGTATTTCATGGCAGGAGTGAGAGATGTTATATTGAATGGAGCATCTACTTATACCGCTGTTATTACAGTTGAAGGAAAATAACTTGTTTTTTATAAATTAATTTGCAACTTAGAAGAGAATCAGTCAGCTACTCAGTTTACAGGTTCACTACAGGTTTACTACAGGTTTAGTACAGGTTTACTACACGTTTACTACAGGTTTACTACAGGTTTACAGAGAATTTGCTAATCAATAGTTTAGTTGTGCATAACCAACAAGTGCTTTTACAAATAGGAAAACCAGACGACTAAGACTTAATGGGTAGCCAGTTAGATAGACTCTTTCTGACTAGTCGGACCAAAGTCGAGTATCCAGTCATGGCGGACAACGTTCACTTCAGCCACCAAAGCCTTGATGGCAGCAGTGAGATTCTTGAGCAGAATGGACCAGTGCGGCTAATGATAGTCAGCCATTCATCATCGGCCCAGATGATCCGTCGCTCGCCTCGCCCTCTCCTCGCTCCCTCTATAACAGCTCTCCACTGAGGCCTGAAGGGTCTCAGCCCCGCTTTTTGTGAAATATCCTACAGATTTTTAAACCGAGCCCCGTCAAATCCCACTTCATTTTCTGAAGTGTATACAAATTAAGTAAGAAATATATTTTCAGCTGTTTTATTGTTCTAAAGGAAAATTGTTATACCACAGTATTGTAGATCTGGTGAAGAACCTCCTCCACATTTTTATATGGCTTGGTCAGTAGCAACAGCATAATTTTATGCCCCCTAAGTTGGAGAGATGTGAGACTACTTGGATTCCGCCGCATGGCCCGTGTGTTATAGTATCCTTATGACAAGATGAGACACGACCCTGTATTTAGAGCTGTGAGCGCATTGAAGGCGAAATGATAAAGAGTCGAAGCCGGGTGATAACTCTCATAAAGTAAACTACGGCGGCAAATTTGTTCCAGAATGTGCTCATCGACGGTCATAGAAAATGGTTTTGCTTTAGGGTAACAATGCGGCGCTATGCCTTTACAAGTCAGATATTAACTGCACATACGAACCGGTCCACTCAAATACAGTGTTTGTTTCTTTTCACTCATTTATTGTTCGGCTGCAAGATTTTTGATTCTTTTGTGGTTTTTTCCAATTCAATTCAATTCTTCCTTTATTACACAATCAACAATAAATAACATACAAGCAATGCAAACACAAAATGAATAGTGGTATACCAGAACTAGAAAAAAATAAAGGAACAGACAATAATAAGAGCGAAAGCTCTGTGGGGCGCTAATAACATATTAAAATTAAACTATTAAAGAAAGTCTGTCAGATTAGAGCCTGTATTGCCGTATTCTATTTATAATAGTTTTATTTACTTATTTAATGAAGTTCCCTCTGCATGCAATGACATTGTAGCTTTACTTTGCTTTACATCGATAATAAAAACGGAATAGAAATAACAAAAGTAAAAGAAAATTTATATTAAATTTAAATTCAATAAAATTCAATTCAATTAAATATTTCTTAGGAGGCAAGAAAATAGTTTTAAGCATACTGAAGAAATGGATAATATTATTCAAACAAAGAGAGTCGAAGTGGCAAAGAGTTCCAAATAGTCGGTGCTACAAATCGAGGAAGATCGCCTACCAACAGTACTTTTAATTTTAGGAACAAAGAGGAGCATAGAGTTTGTAGATCGAAGAATGAGAGGCAGTTGATAAAAAGACACCAAATCGGCAAGATAAGAGGATTTTTCAATGTAAAAAATGTAGAAAGTCTTTAGAGCAGATAATTATATTGCAATTATTGCTATTATTTTTTATATTTCATGCGCTCAGAAATCGGCAGCTAGAGAAGCGTTGTAAGAACGTTTAATGTTTAATTTTTAATGTTTGATATAGTATATCATGCCAGGGGGCATCTCTATACTTTACAACGACACATATAATATACAGACAATGTTGCACAAGTTATGCAATCAAAGGTCACTGGTTATTCACACCTTTACAACAATGCGGCGCCTCAATGGCTTCCAAGTAGGAGTGATTAACTACCAGGCACCGGTTACACACCCTTCCCAGAGGTGCTGGTGTTATAATTTTAAAATTTTAGTGACCCATAATTATTTTAGTATTAACTCAGATTAAATTGAACCCAGAACCTCACGCATCAAAGTCAGACAACATACCGCTAAGCTATAACAAACACCGGCACCTAAGGTTTGAAGAATTGCAGACAAAGCGTGCACAATCTAACCAAAATGGAGAACAAGTAACAAGTAATGCAATAACTAAAGCGGTGGAGAAGTTAAGTAGCTATGTAGCCATTCATCCTTCTGTATAACAGATCAATTGGCAGCTCAAATAACCGATTTGCAGAGGTCTACACTGTCATATTGTAATGGTTCTAGAATGGTTGCAAGGCTTGGCTACTTGACTATTACGATTGTTCAATATCGGTTTGATGTCCGACTCATCATCTGATGACTCTATCAGGGACGTCTCCGACAGCTTATCTCACAAAATGAGCTCTATTGTATCATCAAGCGTACAGCGCACTTTATGAATACTCTAATTGATTGATGTATTGGCATGGATTCAATCCTTAGTATTGTACAGGTGATTAATCCATCTATCAGGCGTACAACAATTATTGAAGTCGTCGTCAGTTGATGAAACAGAAGGTAAATTCGCATTGATTGATTGATTAATTAATTTAGCTTTAGTATTCTGGTTTAAATGCGATGGTGTGATATTTGTTGAAAATCTCTCTGAAACAATATTATCGTTTGTCCTGAAAAGATTAAAATGACTTGGAAGTAGGATGATGATCAATTCCTAGTCATCTGTCTTAGTTTTCACAGACGGAAAGATCGATCGTGCACTCATTTATATGTCGTGCTAGTAGCAGACTGGGTCAAGAAAAAATTCAAATTCCGAAGATTTATTTGTATATCTTTCTGAAGTGGAGTGCTCACATAATAAGTGATTTAAATTACAGAAAACATTTATCTAATTCTATCGAATTAAGAGGTCTATCAAGGGATCTGTCAAGAGTTATATAATTCTTGTTAAGAGTCATTTAATTAAGAGTTAAATAACTAAGAGTTAGATATGAGTTTTATCGAATAGGGGCTGTGGATCGAGTCCGTCAAATTAATTACAATTAATTGTGACATGTGTGCTGTCACATGTAGGTCTCCTATAGGTTAAAACTCTGTGACGCTGGTGATGACACCGACGGATTAAAGTCAATAGTTGACTGTTTACTGTCATCAAAGAGGTCTTATTTGGGCTTTCCTAATAGATTGTCATTTACTGTTTCTGGTATCCATTAAATAAGTTTATAGAGGTTATCATTACTGTAGAAAGTGCGGAGATCTAACAGGAGTGAACTAGCAAACTAGTGGTTTATTTATCATTGACAACTTCTCTTCTAATGACTCAGCTATAATATCTGAATTAGTCACCTCCTGAGAACAAACATAGTTGTCGCTGAGTTCTGCTCTCTTTTCCTAACCACCTCGGAATGGCTCATATATTATTAATATCATATCATATACTTAGATCTATAGGCCTAATATGCAAATATGATGGCCCACTATGCAGTGGCTTCTATCCCCCCAAATTTCAAGTAACTTTATGGTGCAAGGTCCCACCCAAAAAAAAAATTTTTTGCACACCAAAAGTGAAGCGATCCCCTAAAAAATGTCGCTCGCTTGACGCGCAATATCTTGTGTAAAGCGCGTAAATTTAGCGAGCGCAGCGAGCCAAAAAAAAATTTGCACCGTTCAAAATAAATTTTGTCCATCTTCCACTGTACAGTCACTACAGTGGGACTGTATATTATTTCTAAATTGCAATCTCATTTCTTTATGAGTAAATAAATACTTGCTTTTTTCCACTCCCCCCCC
>JAQFZF010002024.1:0-13022 GCA_034695365.1 Enchytraeus norvegicus
ATTAAAAATAGAATTGGTCCTAATACCGAACCTTGTGGTACGCCACTACACACCTTGGTCCATTCGGAATACGAATCTTAACCTTCTGCCTCCTATTCTTCAGCCAGCTATCTAACCATCTTAATAAATTGCCACGTATGCCACGAAGAGTGGGATGGTCAGAGATTTCAACTTGGGAGAATGGAAGTAGTCTGCCTAGAGGTGAGAGTAGTCTGTCTAGAGATTGGCTGTCCACAGATAGCGGTTTACAGGAATTCAAAATTTTGTATAATCCATTTTGTAGACCATTTTTTATTCTAGAGGGTTCTTCTAAAGGCATGCTTAACGCGGTTCAGTTCACCCCAGCGAGGCGCCTTTTTATTAAGAAAACGGTGGTCAAATATTTTCTTTATTCGAGTGAGTCCGAGTTTTTCCATTTTGTAGGGTCAAAAGTGGCTTCAGGTTAATTTTTTAATAAAACAGGTTTTCAAAGTTTCGCCTCTGCATGCGAGTTGAGAGAGTTCAAGAGAGTTTTTGCATATTTAATATGTTGCTCTAGTCTACGGGTTCAATTTCTCACTGAAGAATAATCTGAGGTTACCTCTGAAAATGTAATTTTAAACACAGGTTGTTATCTATAGGGTCTAAGTGGTCTATTGAAAATGTATGCATTTGAAAAATCTCCTACCTGATCTGCTACCTGAATCTGGTAGAACCGTGAACCATGTTGATTTGTAATGTTTATACATTTGGAAACTCTTTCAGAGCTAAAATGTTGCTCTGCTATTTTAACATGTTTAAATGGCAGAGGATGTATACTTCGGTAATGGCAAAACATTTTTACAAATTTATCAAGTTTGTCAAATTATACAATTAATGTTTCCTCATTGAAGATCGAGTGTCAATAATGTATTAATCAGGGCGTCTGAAGATCGAGTGTCAATAATGTATTAATCAGGGCGTCTACACAATAGAGAGTGGAAGCAAACTGCTTCCATTTTTGACAAGGGGAGAATTTTAAGGCTGGGGGGAGGGATTTCATTATTGTTATGTGACGTGACCTTGTTCTGAGTTGTTCATTCTGGTCATGAACAAGGTTGAGTTGCTGTTCAGATGTCAGAAACACCATTGGAATCCTTGAAGACTTGTACACATTCATGAACAGTCTGCCGCGAATTCACGTAGGCCTATTTATGAAAGCACAAGACATGAATCTGTTTAAAATACAGTCCAAACGTATGTCGATGACGAGATGGAACAGCGCTAATGCAGCTATTGAAACTGTGTTGTCTCGGTATAATGAGATCCTTGCAGCACTGCTGGAGCTATCTACCAGCCAAATAATGATAGTGAAATCATCACTGCAGTAGACCTATAGGTCTTCAGAAACCATTGAAAGATATTCGGTTGTGTATGGATACCTTGAAGGTTGTTTACAGAATTATAGGTCCGGCATCTCGGCCTCTGCAAGGTGGGACAATTGATTTGGCAGCAGCTGCAACCAGGGGTGTCAACCATGGGGGGGATGCATCCCCCCAACTTCCGTGAAAGGTTTCTTTGGGGGGATGCATCCCCCCCCCTAATGGAAAAATGAATGCCATATTAGCACGAAGAAAAACTATTTAAGGTCATTTCACTCGACTGCAGTGCTGAGGGGAAAAAAACCGTTTGAAATTTCAGACGTCATGGTATCTAAGATTTCCCTGTATACACATGGATTCAATGATGAATACAGTTCTCTGTTACACATGTGTGAAAGCAGAGTCGCCACATCTTACACAACTTTCCCACAACAAGTAATAACATAACACAACATAACATCTAATGGGTCAGGAAGCATCAGATGCTTGTTTAAGACCCATATAATGGACAATGGAGACCTAAGTAGCCATGGAGCAAAGCGCCACAACCGATGTGGCAGCCTAGACCTCTGCCAGACTGGAATTTGAATGACCAATTGGTCCATTATACAGAAATCATAGCCACATGGCCATCAACTCTCCACTGCCGTATCCGCTTCAGTCGCCTCTTACGAATACGCGCAGTTGTCGGTGGGATCAATTCTCAATTTTCCCGAATCCACTCGGGATATTTTCCCTCATGTAATGAGGAATGAAGAAATAGAGAGCATAATCATAATTTGAAGGAAATCGTTGCAAAGGAAGACAAAGAATTACCAATACAAAGAGTCTCAGTGAATGGATGAGCGTAGAAGTAGTTGAAATGATCAGAAGCACGGCAGATCGAGAAAAGTGGAACACTATGAGTCATTACCGTCAAAGCTTGAAACCGACAGGACACCGGAAAGAAGAAGAAGATATACCCGATGAAGAGATCACCAGCCTATGAAAGGCTTAGTTCGCCCATTAGAAATCTGCGATGTTACTCTATTTTTGAATATGCCGGGTATCGAACTGATTCGACACAAAAGCCAAATTAGGCCAGTAGGCTAATTATAATTATTATTGTAACGTTGTTAAGTCGTTGCAATTATAAAGCTAAGCGCACTTTCATCTATTTGTCAATCAAGTATGCGAATTTAACGTCCGCTAATCTGATGACGACATAAGGGACGTAATACACACATCGGTGGCCGACCTTTGTAACAATTAGATTAACTTTTATTAATTTTGCTATTTCGGCTATTATCCGCTCTTTGTCTTCATGGCAGTTATTCCATTAGATGAGATTCACTGTAGGCCTAAGCGTACATTGCGAATGTAGTACAGTTTTTGCAATTGATGATTATAAAAACAATCATTGCAAATCTGTATTGCAATAGCAATTGCATTTCATTCGCAAAAGAGGATTACGGTAATCAAAAAAGTTTGAAGATACACGCCTTACATAGATAAGCCTACGAACCTCTTGAGAGCATGATTGTCTACTATAACTACTGCTGCCGCACCACTGACGACTGATGTGCGACGCTGCGAGTGCAAAGTCTAATTATGAGCCTGTCGTCGAGAAGATCTCAGGCCCGCCCCTAATTAGATAAGCCTAACATAGATAAGCCTATGAACCTCTTGAGAGCATGATTGTCTACTATAACTACTTCTGCCGCACAACTGACGACTGATGTGCGACGCTGCGAGTGCAGAGCCTAGTTATGAGCCTGTCGTCGAGAAGATCTCAGGCCCGCCCCTAATTAGGTGCTCTCACTGTCTTATTAGTAATAGTAGCCTATACCTAGTACTAATACGACGACGACGCCCGTTAAACAACCCGACGAACAACCCGTGACACGAGCGCCTAGGAATTTCTACTAGGGGCAAACCAAATCCATCCTCCACGGTTGCGTAGCCAGGGGTGCAGGGGGAGCGGCCGCTCCACCTGGGGCCATTTTTCCGAGAATGGGGCCTTTTCAAATGTTAGAAAATAATTTTACTTCTCAAAAAAGGCTCACAAATATCAATCTATCCACAAAACGTTACATAAAATGAAGAATTTACTATAGCATAAAAAGCTGAACAAGTCCACATGGTTTGTTATGTACTATCAGTAGGCCAATTATTGTCTGTCGTAATTAGCCTGTCGTAGCAAGGATCTCAGACCCGCCCTAATGAAGTGTTCTCACTATCAACTGATTCCTTATTCTAATTAGTATAACATTAGAACAGCCCGCAAAACAGGAGCATAGCAATTTCTACAAGGGATCCACCCAAACAATCCTTCCAACTTTCGCCACTTTCGTACGACTTGTACTATTCGTTAAAACTTGGTAAAGAAGTTTTGATAGCTTATCTCCGATTCGCTGAGCTTAAGCTTCGCTTACTTTCGCTAAGCGTTAACAACAACAACAACGCAACAACAACAACAACAACAACAACGACAACCACAACAACAACAACAACAACAACAACGACAACCACAACAACAACAACAACCACAGCAACAACAACAACAGCGAGGCCTAGTGTTGTTTTCGTCGCCGTCGTCTTCGTTACTCGCCCAGGCTGTCGGCCGTGCTGCCGACCTCCTCCATCCTCGTTACCGGAGTTGGGAGGGGTCATCCAGGGCCCGCCGGCATGTCTCCAGCAGTTCAGTTTTTTCGTCGTCGTCGTGGTCGTCGTGGATTGGTGGGTTCTGTTTGATTGACATAAAACACTGGCAGCACTGTCACACCGAGCTCGCAATGAAAAGCTTGGGCTCCCAAATCTATTTATCCCATACTGACTGCAGCGCAGCGCCTTTATGAATAGTGCATGCTCTTAAATCAATACAATACGCTATACAATGAGATGTACAATGCGATACAGGAAGCATCCACATTGTTTGTCAGTAAGCCGACTCCTGTCATATAGGCCTAGGCTAATTGTTATGTCATGTATAATAAATAGCCATATGAAGGCTACAACTGAAGCTTTTGTGATAAACATTCTTAAGGCTGGTTTTACGATCAAGTATAGACTATTCGTTGTAGGTAAATTATTATAGCAATATACATAACACAATGTTATACTTCTACGTTGTACATCCCCATGTTGGATCCATGAAATTCTAGAAGAGACCTACCGAAAGCCAAAGGTGTCTCGTAAAAGTCGATTAACGAACTCAGTAAGACAGAAAGGAAAACCACCTCAAAAATCAACAAATTTGCCTGAAATATCCCACCAGGTTAAGCATCATAAAGGCGAAGCCTTTGTATTGAGACCAACTTGCTGAATCAATGGTTAATGGTGTGCTCATTAATGAGCGAGATAGGTGACTGATTATGGACCTTTAATTATTGGACCGTACGTTTGCTAGTGCAACAGATGGGATGGATAAAGAAAAAGGTAGAAAGATAGAGTATCATGCGATACACATTCCAGTGAGGATTTAACGTCCGGTTCCTCACCAAAATGTGATATCAGACACGATAATTATATTATCATTGACTCGTTTCTTCTGTAGGTCTAGGTATAATAATATTATGTAACGCAGCGTGCAGTCTTAAAATTACTGTAGATCGTATTTTATACCATTTGGAGTTGGCTAAATAATATAATTTAGTCTAATAATTATTATTGCTGTTGCAAGGCTGCATTCCACCATATAGCTTTAAGTTTACAGCCAAATACAGTAAGTATTTGGTAGTACATTTTTATAGCCAAATACAGTAAGTATTTGGTAATACAGTTGTATAGCCAAATACAGTAAGTTTGTGGATGTTTGACACTTTAGGAAGTTCGACAATTTAATTTTGTTTGGTTAAATCTGCAATAGTTGTGGAACTATTGCAGAACTATAATTGCAGATCTATATATCCTGTTTATTGGACGACCCTTGTCATCCAATATAATTGTAATGAAAGTTTTCATCTAGGATACCGTCCAGGTAAGAACGAATCAGCAATGCTGCGCTATAACTATAGTCATCTGTCCCGAAAGATATACCCTTACTATTTTTGATGCGTTAATAATTATAATCTGACTTCCGGAAATTTTGTCCTGCAGTGTCGCGTTAGAATGGTGGATAAAACTCATACTTGTAAGTTATAGCACGAGAAAATAGGCCCGTCGTTTGGTTCAAATCAGGTCAGACCGTCAGGGCCCTGTTGACATTCGTAATTCTCAGTCTTTAAATTTGTTTTCAAAAACAATATAAAAACTTTTAGTAATACGTCATAGCTACTTAAGATTTATTATCTGAACTGTATTTTCTATAAATTAGAACTACATGATAATACATTAGTACTGAATTCTAATTGTATGCTATGTAAAATGGTGTATCGGTGGTCAGCTAGATAGGATACTTTGTGTCCTCACTGACTCCCGGTGGTTTGCTTGCTTGCATGCTTGTTTGTGTTTTTCGTTTTCGTTTTCTTTTTGCATGACTGTTTGCCTATCTGTTTTGTATATTTGTCTTTTTTAATGAATAATAGAGCATAGTTCTCTCTCTCTGTCAAACTAAAAAATTAGTGGATGATAAAAATTGAGAGAAAAAGTAGGCTAAGTATCAGCGGGTGTCCGAATTTGTCAAAATAAACTGTGGATGTCAGTGAGTGATCAAAAGCAAGTTGAATATACGGTAAAGAAATGTGAAAATGAATCAAATGACAAAGTTACAGTAGCCACTGTAACACAGAAATATGTACGAAACTAAGTACCGTACCGTACCATAACACAATACAATAACTTTAATGGGTTAGGAAGCATTCTGCTTGTTTACACCCATGTGTAACGTAATTAAACACTCTCTTACTTATTACTAATTACATGACACAAATACAATACTACCTCCAAAATAATACAACAGCCCAAGATGTCCACTTACCATCTAATTAATCAATAAACGAGGACTCAACATCTGATGACAGAGACGTCAATTAAGCAACAACATAAAGTTTAAGTTTATATTACACAAAAATGCAAACTATTGCAATGCCACATAAAAGATATTATTAGCCTACTAACGTTTACACATTGCTATGGCCTCTATTATATATATATGTGATGTAGAGATTATAGAGCTGAAATTGCTATAGGTTTATTGTAATGTATAGTTAAATTATTTGTTGTAATATTAATTCAATGTTAGTTATATTTATTAATTAAAACTTTATTTGATATCTATTTATCATACATGTATCTATTTTTGAACATATTGACTGATGTTGCTCAACAACATCAGTAGGTAATTTTATTCCATGCATTTACTACACGCTGACTGAAAAAGTCATATAATATAGGCTATCGGATAGTACTTAGCCGATAGCACATCGGTTGGTGCCCGACTAGGGTTCCATTGGTTCACTGTTCTAATCCCAGGGCTCGCCCGTCACTGATGTGGCCGTTAGAACGCGGAGCTGACGTAAATTCGGCTTTAGCTATTTAC
The DNA here is from genome assembly GCA_034695365.1 of Enchytraeus norvegicus. Lineage (NCBI taxonomy): Eukaryota > Metazoa > Annelida > Clitellata > Enchytraeida > Enchytraeidae > Enchytraeus > Enchytraeus norvegicus. The sequence goes on from JAQFZF010002024.1 coordinate 6,799, forward strand.
TACATACCATAATAATATATGAACATTAGACGGGAGAGAATATCTGTATATTGTGAACATCAAAACAGCAGTACGTAGTCAATACAAAATAAAGGGTCCATAATTATATTATGCAAATTATCGTAATTGAAGTGCATACAGTGCATGGCCGTCATCAGTGAGGGAAAATAATTTTCCTATCTAGCTGACCACAGCCATATAAAGAAAAGGATAAAGATAACTATAAAAACAAAATTATTACCGTCACATTAAGACTAATATTACCAATTGTCAATTAAAAACTTATTATAAATTGTTTTAAAATTATTCAAAGATGTAGAATTTGTGATTACGATGGGAATTTAATTCCATATCGAGGAGACAAAGTTTACATAAGAGGAGTAGAAAGCTTTATTAGATTTTTTGTACATATAATTAATTTGTTGATTTAAGTCTCGTAGAATAGTTATGAACTGGTTGCCTTATAGATTGGAATAAATTGCAAATAGAATTAAAATTAGAATCAATACAGTGAAAAATTCTATAAATCAAAGTGCATACACGCAATTATCCTAACAAATGTACTGGTAAAATGTCGTAACTTATATAAAGCTGTTTTACATTATTAAGACGCTTTACACCCTGAAATGTTCTCAGAGCACGATTGCACGCTATGTGTAGAAGATCTATTGTGCTATTTTGCTCTTTTGAGACCTAAATCTTAAAGATAAGACTTAGTAATCCAAGCACGTTCTATCATGCTATTCAATAGAAACCAATGTTAAGTTAATTACGACTCAGTACTCAGACGATCTGGAGACTGCATCCCGTAATAGGTTATATTTTAGTTTAGACTTTATTGGATATATTTTGCAGCATATTATATCGGAAAACAGGAGACTAATCAGGGCCGGATTTAGGGGTGGTCAGGGTATGCAGCTGCACAGGGGCCTCCACCAAATTAGGGGCCTCCACCAACTACGAAAAAAAATTACGATGATTTTTATTGTTCATTCATGTATTAGCCTACCAATTATTATCACAGGTGTCTACAACTATCTATAATCAAAAAGTCTGTGACTGTCTCTCTCATTGATGTGAAGGGATTTCTAAGTGGTGAAACTCTTCTAGCTTTCATCTTTGCACAAAGTTTGTTTCACGCAGAATGTCAGAATGAGCTCACCAGAGCAAGTTGTGAGACCACCGCTCATTGCTCATTGATGTGTAAATCTGTCCTCTATGAATTTCATGTTTAAGAACGAATGCTCTGCGCCGTTGCCGTTGCTGATCAACAGCACGAGATAGTCTATATATGCGGAGTTCTATATATTTATCTCCACATTTTGAAATGAATCCAGAATCATAGCTTTTTCATTATCAGTTGGTACATAAATTGTCTCGACATACATCTTCAGTTTGTTCATACTTCAAAGGCTTGCATGCATTTACAAAGTCAGCAAACTGCACAATTTACATGTATTCGAAGCATAGGCTATACATCCAAGCCATCATTAGGCTTTACATATCAACGAGATTCGATGCTGCTGTCAGTATCTCCTCTTAAGAAATCAAATCGAGTTTGTGAAGGGAATTCAAACATTACGAAATGAGCTCCTATGCATGAAGCCGATGTTCCAAACCAGTGATGAACTGATCAATGACTGGTTGAATATGTTCTACACGAAATTTCTCTGATTGCGTCTTTTCCATATGCGAACTGATAGTGTGACGAGGTTGATCGATAGTGGATCAAGCTGCACGTTTTGTCTCAATGTCTTCTCTGAATGTATGCTGTCGTTCCGGATTTTTCGCTGCCGTGTTTCGCATACTCAATCAATCAATCAACGAGGATTTAACGTCTGGTTCCTCACCCGAAGACGATGTCAGGAACGTTAGGCGATGTCAGGGAGGTTACTCCTTGAACAATACTCCTAAAAACAATTGCGTTTGGGCACGACAAAACCTTGCAGTGACTTAGCCACTTTGGTATCTTGCGGGTTGCATTAATTGACACTCTCTCAAATGTGATTTCAGAAGACGGTGTTAATATCTGCTTCAAGGTAACTCCTTCGTTCTGAAAGACGACGTACCTGGCGTCACACGACAGCCTGTTCATCTGTCGGCAGCAATTTGATGGAAGGCTTCAATAAACTGAAAATATCCTTGCGATAACGCTTTCATTGCATCAGCATTACTGGACAATCAGGTTATGTTGATACTTTATGGAACCCAGACTAAGAGAAACCTTAGTAGCCTAATTCATAGCGATGGGTAGAAGAAGTGAAGAAAACATAGATCTCTTCATCTTCGAGGCTGAAGCACAATAAGGAATTGACAACCGAAGGATATAATATATGGCACTCTGTACTACTGTAGCTTCTGTATAGCAACCATATTAAACGAGTGCCCTGCAAGCAAGGTGACAACAAAGTACTGATATAAGAGTAATATGTCTATTTGTCACTTTATTCTTTTGCTTATCAAAGTAAGCATTGATTGAAAAATTTAAGTGCATCGGAATCATCTGCATAAACTTCGATGTAGGTCAGTGTCATGATCCATGGGCCTCCACCACTGCGCTGCACAGGGGCCTTCACCAAGGTAAATCCGACCCTGACAAGGATATCATCACTCTTTGGCTACATATACCGACAGTGATTATCCATTATTTATTGCTGCATTTGAGCTTGAGTAAGAATATTAAATTGTAATTAAATAGGTAATATATATATATTGCAGACGTCCCTGATATCGTCGTCAAACGATGAAACAGATGTTAAATCCATTTTGATCAATTGAAATTAAAAAGTATTGACTATTGACCGTTAAATATATTGAGATTGGATCTCTCTTCTGTTTCACAAAATATGCGATTATAACCTCCTCTTAATGGCATGAACAATTGCACATTGCACACTACAGTTATGTAGTATAGTTATATTTATCCCACCACTAGTCTTTTTATAAAATTCCCACGACAAAGTTTCCTTGTTTCACGTCAGGAAAATACACCAACGAATTAGTCCCAGCCGGGTCTGTCCCTGACAGTATCCTTGGATAAGGAAACAGACTTTAGACTTAGCTTTACAGCTTTACTTCTCCGTTCGTTCAATATTGAAGATTTGAACTGACTGATGAACCATAAATTTATTAAGTGAAGCCATGACACACTTACCCAGTGACTGTTTAATGTCCACTGTTATATTGCTATATGACAACACTTCAGGTCAAATCAGTTTCATCCAGAAGACTTGACCCTTAGTAATGAAACACTTACATAATTTTAGTGTCCAATATTATTCCAGTAACCAACCCTGCTCTGTTGTGAATATAGTCTACTATGTGCAATTATGAAGTTACTGTTTTTAATTTTCATTATTGACTGATTGATTGATTAAATGTTTGCCCTGGGTGTAAAGTTGTAAACAGCCCGGTGGGTTTTATAAAAACTATTCAATAAGAGCGGAATGAATCGTGACTCGGTTACTCAAGATCGACTAGATTGAAAGAGCCGCGTAAGCGAACCGCATTAAACCTCTGCAGTGCTATCGAGAGCCAAATTGATTAATTTATTGAGCCATTGATTTGGTAATTCCTGTAAAAGTGAATAAGCTTACAAGCAAGCAATCAAAGAGGATTCCGAATCCTCACGCGAAGGCGATGTCAGAGACGTCCCTAGAAAAATATTCTACAGACAGCTTTGAGCCACCAGAACAATCCTTCAATGAACGAATGCATATATAAAACCTGATTGTATACTTGTATAATATTGGCCTGCTGATAAGCTTAGATCTATTAGTACGCATATCTTTATATAACAACTACATTTAGAACCGGTACAGCTCGTTGTTTATAAACAACCAGCGGGGGCAACAACAGGGCAAAATCGTTGACAAGATGAAAAGCTATAGGATAAACCAACTTGACCGCATTGCCTTATCAGCACTAAAATTAGATTTGTGGTGCAAGTACAATGGGCGCTGTTTAGAACTGAATTCTGTAAATGTTTGTATTGTTTTACCTAAATTATGCTACACGATACCGATAATGTATCTATATATAAAGTCTGCGCACGAAACAGACGCACAGTGGTACTGACTATTCAAGTCTATTTGTCACCTAAGTGCATGTATAAATAACGCCCACGTTTGACTTATTACTGTTTCATTATATTAACAGAAGAATAGCAAATATCCTTTCATTCACTAGTGGTTATTAGGCCCATTGAGTCTTGAAGTTATTAAAGAAAAGTTAATTCATGTCAAGCAGCTCAAGCTATTAGACCTAATTGTAAAACTGTTAAAATTTGTGGATGTATAATTTAACATTCATAGGCTGGTATACTCTGGTTTATAATTATCATCCTACAATATAAAAAGCAAGCTTCCTAACGTTTCTGGAACATTTCCCATGACATCGAGTTGCATAGATTTGACCTATTGTTGAAATGAAAGGTAATTAGCTGTCTAATGTGTGATTCTCCTGTCCTGTCGTCTTGGTGACTGTCCTGTATATGGGTCATTGTCTCATTTTCTCCATGTACATGTACCTTGAATGGTGGGGTGGGCCGAGGAGGGGGGGGGGGTGGGGGAGCGGTCGCCCCCCCCCCATAGAATGGCCTTTTATCATTATCCAATAAGTATATAATAGTATGCAAGAAGTGCCGCTTTGTACGATGTGCCAAAATGGCAATAAATGTAAGCAAATGATGGTAAGATAGCTGACCAGTCATAGGCCACATCCGGTGTGGCAGCCTAGACCTTTGCAAGTCTCGAATATGATCTTGCGATCGATACATGGCATACAGAAAGAAATTGCATCGACCAACATTTTAATCATTTTCCGGAATCCAGAGTAGGAATCTGTTAATAAATCATAAAATTATATTTAAAAACGTTTATAATATTGGCTGTAATTATAAGCGGAAAAATTGAAGGAAAGAGCTGCGAAGGAAGACAAAGAATTATCTATACAAAGAGGCTCAGTGAATGGATGAACGTTGAATAAGTAGAAATGATTAGATTTGCTGGAGACAGAGATATCGCTAAAACCATGACCGTCAAATCTGCTAAATGGAAAGGACACCTGAAAGAAGAAGAGAAATTATACATTTATCGTTACTTTATTCCCTTGTGTGAAGTATCGTGCACAAGTAAGGCTAAGTAGTCATTTGCACGAATCATAATAATACATGTAGGACTGTATAGGTTCCTCATAGTGTTACCGGAATTTTCCAAAATGTATAGAAATACGAACTGGAGGTGGTTTTAATGACACATTTCTTCTGCAGATATCTATAACAATAGCCAAATTCATTGCTGGATTTCATCGTGCAGGCATACAAATTACACATCATGCAGTAATATTTAATTTTCTTTGAAAGAGAGCGTCTGATTCAAGGAACCCAAATTGATGTTTACTGTTTAATAGAACATGATCATGCCAAGGCATCTCTATACTTTACAATGTTACACAATGTTGCACAATTTGATAGAGTTCACTTTTTGAAACAGATTGGCCGAATTAAGTGTTCTAGAGAAAGATTATATTATTTATACTGTAGGATATATCTAGACTTATAGGCCTACTTTTAATTTATACTACAAAGTATCACAGACATTGTAGCGTATAGTGTAGTACAATGGCAGCTACACCCAGTCGTATTGTGCTCAATGTGATGTTGATCGGGTCTCTTGAAGCGTGTCTCCTTCATCAACACGTGCTGGGACACTCATACATCATGTGCACAAACCAGTCATTATTTTATTGTAAGTGTTGTTTCCACTTGTTGGATCCGCGAATCTTGACCAACCGAAAGCTGCACGTGTTTCTTAGTAGACGCTTTACGCAGTCACTGAGGAAGGCAAGAGAAACCACATCGGAAGCATTAATTTTCTTTGTACTAGGGATTTTAGGTATGGTATGGTTAAGCCATTGTGATGCGATCTACCTGTTGGGTTATTCGATGGTGTGTTCATTAGTGAGCTAGGTTGTAGATTGTGTATAGACATTTGTTCCTTGGATCTGCCCTGAAATACAAATTCCAATATTATTTTTATCCATTTGGTTACAACAAAATGGATAAAAAACATTAGAATTTGTACTTAACGCAAATATAAATTCCAATTATTTGTATTTTGTATATATGCAGTATATAATACAGTACATTATATTGGCCTATATACAAAACAACAGAAAATGCTTCAAGAATTATCATCATAAATATAGAAATCTCATGTTGTTAT
>JAQFZF010002025.1:0-13018 GCA_034695365.1 Enchytraeus norvegicus
AAATCAACTTCTCCTATAATAACTACATCTAATAAGTTACATCCAGAGGAAGCATCAGCGAGTGGCTCTCCTGTGACTGCTAGTTCCCCAGGCCAGAGTCCCAGGGTATCCACAAGGGTGGTCCAGGGCCCCTTTGGTCACATGGTAGGAGAACCGGGTTCACCACTGTTCAACAACCGGGTTCACTATTATATAAATATCTGTCATATTGACAATGTTAAAAATAAGTTTAACAAAAGCATATGAATCCCGAGGCGCTGACGAGCACCTTTTTGTTTGTTATAAATCAATGGACATTAATAGCGCATAAATATGTCTGCATATGTCACGGCTGGATGGCCGAGACGCTAGAACGTTTGCCTGATAAGCAGGAGGTCACGGGTTCGAGTCACAGCAGTGACCGTCTCTAACGGAAGCCTATCATTGGATACGGAAACAAGCTTTGATGTACAACTTCTTTGGTATCTATTAATACTAATATAGTTGAGATAATGGTTAGGGTTACGGTTTAGGTTTAGGGTGTGTATTGGTGAGTATGAGTTACAGACTAGTTGGCCTATAAGCCTTCTGGAGCCCGAGATTTAAGAGCTATTGTTTGGACAACTCGAAACTATGCGGATCGCTAGACCTACTTCATTTCAAACTGGTCAACAGGTCCATACGAAACTATTCGTTTGATACTATTCCAATTAATTAATTGATTAACTAATGGAAACCACCAAATTTAATACACTACCTGGGTGACATATTATTTTAATAGTCTGTTATTGTAGAGAATTAGACACTAATTCTAATTAGTGTCAAGATCGTGTTAACAATGTTATCATGTTAATTTGGAGTTCAGCGGCTTCAGCCAAATTGTGCTAAGGGGTCCATCCACTGGGCATGCAGGTGCAGTGGTAGCCGGGAGGGCAGTAGGGTGCCGAGGGGCCAAGGGTGTCGTTATAACAATGCCCTGTAAAATCACCCTGATTAAGGCAGTAAATGTCACAGTCAACATTGGATATCGCAGCCTCACGGCTCTCTCTCTCCACCGCCTCCTCAACCTCATTCAATGTTCCAATCTGCGAAGCTCCCTCCACCTTCAACATGATGAGACACATGAGGTCAGTGTGGCGACAACAGCGATCTGCAGTGCTCTGTTGTAAGTCATTGTCAGGCTATTAGACACCTGGATACACGCACATATTTAGTATAGGCTACGAATCATTACAAGTCATTAGAATAATAGTAGTAGTGGCACGAAGTTCCACTCGCTGCTCAGTACTGAGCTGCTGGGTATTGTGGGCGTTTCATTACGCTTAAAGACAAATCTTTGTGACGGTATTGGTAGACAATGTTGAGCCGTCTTGAAGTGAAGCGTTGAGATTCTCAACCTTATATTATACATATTACACATACTCAAACCTAGAATAAGAGTAGGCTAATAGTATGCCTAATGAAGGCTGAACGTCTATTTCCTCATCCAGGAATTATGTCAGGGACGTATTGATTAAAATTAATTAAATCAAAGTCATATCTTAGATTCTGTTCTCCATGGCAGAAATTTCTTCAGCCTTCGACGTGGCCAGGGTGAGCTTAGCAACGATTAACGTAATGATAGATACTTCAATTACTTTCTTCTTTCAATTACTATTACAGTAAAACAGGCGTAGGCCTACAGTAAAGAGCAAGCATTCGTATTCTTACCTGAAGTCGATGTCAGGGACGTCAACATACACAAAAGATGTTCAATGCCATCAGAACACCAATGTAAATGAATTAAGTGTGGAGAAAAAAATCATGTTCAAAACTGGTACCAATTCCATATCCGGTGCAACTTAAGTTAATTTATGGCAAAGCCGTTGTGAGAAGTGGCAAGTCGGGAGGCTAAAATGACAATGGTATCTTCTTTAAAATCTTCACTTGTACGGCGTAAAATCTGTGAAGATTTTGTTGTTTGGATGGATAACCTGTCGGCAGTGGAGGAGCCAGGCCGTCCGAGCAACCAGGTCATTGCCAGGTCATTGACAACTAAAGGCAGGTCCTCATAAAGGTACATAAACGAGTAAGTTACAGCTTGCAGTAGGGGAGACTGTGCACCAATCATCCCGTTGCACCAGTGATCCCACCCTCTTATTTTCGGCTCTATTGCAGTTTATTGGACGATTTTTACATGATAGCAGTAGAAACCATAGTCATGGTATTATTTGTGTCTACAAGAAATTATATTTAGTATGTGTGTTTTTACAACGCAAAGTATATTTTCAGGTAAAAAAAGTAATTTTTACGACTATATTTATGAACACCAATATTTCGTAATTTCTAATGACTGCATTATGTCATTTATTTAGGTCAAAAATAAAACATTTGCAAACAATTTTGATGCTTTAATTATGAATAATTTGCATTGAACGATGAAATATAGTAAACTTAGTGATTTTCGTGAGGTTTAGCACCATTGATCCCTGCATGTTAAAGCACCATTGATTGTCGGTTTGTCCAAGCGTGTGGGTCGCCAGATTCAATTCCCGTTGACTTCTCAGATTTAAAGTTATTCCAGGCTACAGTAGTACAGCGTGAACTGTTAATATTTACAGCAACGAAAATGTTGAACTAACGAACCAGATAAACTGCTGGAATTCTAAAAATGTCAAGTGTCGAATGTCAAATGTCAAATGTCAAGTAATGCTACGGGAAATTTTTTATGTTTTTAGGTATGGGGGATCTTTAGTGCCTACAGGTGGGATCATTGGTGCAGACAGTGAGGCACCAATGATCCCACATTGGGTCGTCCTAAATTTTTGATGCTGCATGTTTAACTTTCGTTGATGTTGACATGGTATATATGGAAACTTGTGCAAATAACAGTCTTTGACGTGCCATTGATCTTTTGTTATTATCTCTAATCACTTTTGAACAATTATCGAAAATATTGTTTTGGGGATCACTGGTGCACAGTCTCCCCTAAGTATCAGTTGAAGGAATAATATTATAGAAGAAGAATAACAATATTATTTCTAAAGTATGCATAGCCTACCTGTTTGAAGATGTAGTCACTATTTGGTGCAAATGTACAGTTCACGGACTTCTGGATTCTATGAAGATTAAATTTTGTTCAAACAAAATCTAATCATCTTTTATACACGTTATCTCGTTGATATGCTCAGCGGCGTCAATTGTATCGAGCGCTATATTTCATAGCGTGATTTATTTCTTTAACACATCTATTAGTTCCATCTTGTCTGGCAGATTACAATTAAAAAGACGTAATATGATTCAGATTGACCTACAGGAAATCGTGCCCCATCGTTAGTTGGCTTCTGGACGGAAGGAACCCAGATATTAAATATATTATTTCAACATTATCAAGCAACTAGGCCTACTCAAGTACTCATAAACTAATAAACAATTAGAAGACCGGACAACAACTACTGGAAGTAGTAGGCTAAGATTGATAGGGCCTAAATGATAAATCTGATTAAATCCGTTGCAAAAAAATAACGATGTCGATTATAATTATAATACCGATAAACATTTCACGATCTACAGTATTCTAACTGCTGTGCTATTAATTTTAATATATTTCTTATTAATTTAAAGGAATAGATTACTTATTTGATATTGGTTGAGAGGAAACACATGTTGACCATTGGACCATAAATTATTATTCGATTATAAGCATTAAATACAAACGATATAATTATAGCCTACGTAATGATGAGTCATCGACCAAATACAGGTTGTGATCTTTGATTTTAGGGAAAGGGGAAAGGGGCAGAGATACTGTGTACTTAAAACTGGTGATTAGGCCTACAGGACAGAAATAATAGTTTAAACCATTATAGTTTAATTTTAGTTACGTATGTTAAGTAAAACATAAGATCAGGCTCTGTATGCGCCAATCACTGGACGTTCCAGAAGGAACTAATATTGTAGGCCAGGTCAAAGAACCTCCGACAGTTTGTGGACAGTCGTATGTATCAAATTTCCTCTGCCGCACAGAGTACAGAAACGTCTGTCAAGTATGACAAGTTATCCCGGTATGTTTTTATGTCAAAACTAAATGAAAAACAACTCTTGAAATTTTAACATCAATATCAATAACAATACTAAGCCTCTCTTTATAGCAGAAACCTGTAATTCTTGGGAATAATTACATTATCGATGAAAAATTCAATGACAACATCATATTTCTTACGTGGCTCTAAAACTGTCGGTAGATAAATCTTTGGGTGGCCTCTTATATTCAATTGCATAAAAACTAAATTACCGAAACATTTTCTACTAACCGCCCACTACTGTAACAATCTCATAATTACTATACCCTAATTTTTAATATTGCAATATCGTATTGGGTGGTGCTTCCAAAACAATAATTAGTCATAGGCCTACTGAAAAAATGCGCCAATTCGAATAGTCTAATTACGAAATCCAACTACCGAAGTCATACAACTGGATTATTGAAAGAACTCAATATTTTAATCATGTTTCAATCAATCATGTTAACAATGTTATCATATTAATTTATCGTTCAGCGGCTTCAGCCAAACTGTGCGACCTAGCCCATAAAGCAGGCGCAGTAGTAGCCGGGAGGGCAGTAGGGTGCCGAGGAGCCGAGGGCGACTTTAAAACAATGCCCGTTAAAATAACCCCGACGGAAGCAGTAATTGACACAGTCAACATTGGATATCGCAGCCTGACGGCTCTCTCTCTCCACCGCCTCCTCAACGTCACTTAGCCTCCTGGCCTGATGTACAGGGGGAGCTGCCTCAGCCTTCAACAGTCGCCACACGTGATGGTCAGTGTGGCGACTACAACGATCAGCAGTGCTCTGTTGTAAGTCATTGTTAGAATATTCAGCACTTGAAAAATACACAAAAGTAGTTTGTAATCTTAAATACAAATGTCTTCATCAGAACTAACTTCATCTTTATTTTACATATCAAGAACTTCTTTGTCCTTGGTTGTCGTCAGGGTGAGAATTGCAACAATTAACGAATAGAATTTCTCTATTCTTCGTTTTGTAGTCCAATATACCTGACAAATATTCCTAAAACCGGTTAGGTTGTGTTGCTCAGAAAAAAGCACCATGGATAATACCAGGATTAACAACAGGATTGACACCAGAATTTACATCAGGATTAACATCAGGATTTACATCAGGAGTAACATCAGGATTTACACTAGGGATGAACACTTGAACAGATCAAACTGAAATAGGCAGACGCTCGTTCAGCCTTGCTGCTTCAACACTATGGACTTCTTTGCCACAAGATTTGCGATCTTGTACAAGCATTACTACTTTCCAGATCAAGCTCAAAAATCATCTCTTCCCACCTTAGATCTGTTTGAACAGACTTTAGTGCCTTGGGTAATTACACTGTAATGTTATCTGGTTTTCTCGCCGGTTTTTGCATTTTCGGTAGTGTACTTGTGGTTTGGAGCAGTCTCTAGTTGTACGTGGAGCCTGGGACGCTGTTGTTGTTGCTCGCCCAGGATGCCGACCGTAGCGCCGACTCCCTCCATCTCCGTAATTGAAACATTAAGTTCAAAGGACTGCATTTAACAATGCGCCCCGGCCTACTTCTTTGTGGGATGGGCCCCTTTTGGTTCCTGCTGGGAAAGGCAGGAAAAATATGACACAAATCGTAATACGGTGAATTAGCACCATCACCTCTTGAAGGCAGTATCTTAAGGGATTTTTCTGGGAAATAACTTAATTGTAATGAATAGTATTTCCAGATTAGCAGAATGTCGGTAATTTGTTTGTAATAATTAAACATTAGAAAAGCAAACTTACAACAATTTAGTCTCACATGTCAATTGACAGTGCACTTCTCCGTCAATGATTAGCCTATATACTACGACTAATCTGTAGGTAGGCCGACGTCGTGGAATGTTGGCAATGACGTAATACACTACATTTAGATCTACACTAATAGACTTACATCAAACACTTTGAGTCTGAAATTTCATCTGAAGGCAATATCAGGGGCATCCCAATCGAAATCTACAGGCTGTATTATAATGCTATCGGAACAACTTTGTAAGCTGTAATTGTATAATTGCATTGAGCAAAAAGAAAGAAATTGTTTTCAAAACTCGTGTCAGTCTGATGTCCAGTGCAATATGGCAGACCTAACGTTTGAGAGATTTGTTAATTATTATTACTGACTCAGCCATATTACACATCGGTTAAGTTTCCTGCTCGGGTTCCATAGGCTCAACGTTAGATCCCGTAACTGATGTAGCCGTTAGGCGGAGAAACTGACGTTAAATTCGGCTCAAATCTGTAATACCTCTCTCTCTATCTCCGTCCTTCTCTCTCTCTCTCTCGCTCTCATCTCACTGCCTATAGCGGCAGGTCCATGGCATACAACTGTAAAGTTAATGTACCCTATTTATTATAGGAGACAGTTTTGTTTTCTGAGGGGTCTCCTTAACCGGTGACTGCGATAGTCGGATTCTACGAAACACATGCCGCTTCGGTTGGTCTATTCTTATGATACTGGATCCATCGCATAATATTTGTACGTTATTGTAAAGATGGAGAGCTTGTGAGCATACGCTCTCTTTGGTGAGCTTCCTAGGCTACGCCTTCATACCTGCTGGAACAACTTCATTGCTATCATAGTTGTGAAATACAGCTAAGTAAAAATAAAATAGAGTAAAATACATTTATTTTTCCACAAATACAAGATACGTAAAATACATGAAATGCGCAAAGTAGAAATAAAATACAGAAAAATTCATGTAGCCTATTTACAACAAATTATAAAATACATAGCCTAAAATACCTATTTCACAACTATGAATGCGATCATCGCAAGGAGGCCTGTATTAGCCTAATCCACTACGACGAATAGGCCGCGGTTAACAAATTATATAATCATAAATACTGTACGGTAGGAATAGCTTTAGTCTGACTCTAGAATGTAACAAATAATTTCTAAAGCATGCATACCTGTTCAATAATGTAGGCTCTATTTGAAGCAAGTGACACAATTAACGAGATGCTGGCTTTCTAAGCAGATTAAATTTAGTTGAAACAAAATGTTCTTTTATACTGAACATTTTCTCTCATTACTTGAAACTGCGCGGCGCCGAAAGTATCAAACCTTATAAAATAATGATTTATTTATACAACCCATCCGTTGAATTAGATCGTATCTTCAAGATTAAAATTAAAAACACGTAAATAATTCAGATGTTACGACTACATGTAATGCGATACTAAACGATAAGCCTATAGGCCTACGTTACTATACGATAGGTCTATACGATATCATACAATAGCACCAGTCGCACTAAATTACCAATAGACATTCCTATTTATTTATAGCCGTACAGCCGTGTGCTGATTAATTTGACATATTATTTAGTGATTCTGTAGGCATAGTTTTTATGTAAACTAAAATAACAGTAGTCACAACAGGCACCTTCAACGTCAATTTCGTATTCATACACAAGTCGCACCATATTTCTAAATGGCATTCCTACTTACTTACAGCCATGTTCTGATTAATTTGACATATTATTTAGTGATATACAATATTACGGTATTAGAATTAAATAGCCTACCTGACTGATGGAAGTGCTAGTAATTGTTTAATATCTTGGCAGTCGCTGATCATCTAGTTATGACACGGCGGCTTTAAACTAAATGAAATAACCAACCGACCAGATATGGAATTATCGTAGCCTTTTATAGCTGCAGATCAATGTAGAACTGTAGCTCGACAAGGTAACCTACCATTCGCGCAATGTTACTACATGTACTTGTGTGATGGACAATCATTGTAGGAAGAACTTGAAGCCAAATGGGCCAACTGGTTTCATTGGAGCGTTCTGTCGGAGATCATTAACAATGCTCTGCAATACGGGTTTAACGTCCGTTTCATCATCTGACAACGATATCAGGGACGTCTTCAACTACAACGGTCTTAACGGATAGCAGAATAAGGCTGTGAGCGCTTAATTTATCATTTGCCCATGTGAAGCTGTAACCATTGCAAACATGTCTCCTCTAACACATTGTGCCCAATCGTTGGTTCGTCATCTGACGATCTGACGGAAGGAACTCAGATAAATATTTCTAGCAATTGCTCATAAACTGTGATTCGCAATAAGATGACGGGGTAATTGAAGGAAGTATTGACATATTTTAAAGTGATCAGTCTGATTATTCGGATAAAGTCACTACAGCGAGAGTTATTCTAATATTCCAGCCGATGAAATGTTTTATAATATGTTACGAAGGGATATATCGCATGCCGGATGAGTCTATTCGATTCAGTTGGCCTACTGGTCTATTAATTCATGTGGAATCTTGCAGTATCATTCGATGCCAAAATAGACGTTAGCGTACCTGACATCGCGTTCGGGTGAGGAATCGGACATTAATTCAACATTGATTGATAGATTACACTGTGCTTTACAGATTTTTAAACATCTACTATGGTTAGGGTATGGGTTAGGGTTTAGGTTTAAGGTGCGTATTGGTGAGTATGAGTTACGGACTAGTAGGCCTTTTAGCCTTCTGGAGCCCGGGATTTAGGAGCTATTGTTGGGACAACTCGAAACTATGCAATTCGGTAATCCATTCGAAATTGATCAGCAAGTCTATACAAAACTACTCGTTCGATACTATTCCAATTTACTAACTGATTATCTAATGGAAACCACAAATACCCGAGCGATAAATCATTTCAATTGACTTTTATTGTGCAGAATTAGACTACTGAAAATTATCATGTTTATTATTCATGTTCATAGGCGTCACCTGGTTTTGAATAGTGAGGTGGCAATTAACATCGAGCATAGAAAGTGGGGTGTCACTAGAATAAAGAATTAGTGCTGCACGGCTGCACAATGTACAGAGTCCACAAAAATGGGGCGGTGAATAACAACTAAAAAGTGGGACGGCTTTTATGCCCTATAGGAGGCGACGCCTATGTTAACATGTTAAAAGTGTTCAGCCAAATGTTCCAAAAGGACCCGACGAGGTAAACAAGCAGGTGCAGTAGTACCCAGCAGGGCAGTAGGGTGCTGATGGCCCCAGAGTGTCGTTATGACATGAGCCCGTCATGTCACCCAGCCCACTGCAGTACGTGTTACAGCTAACGGAGGCTATCACTGCTTGACGGCGCTCTCTCCCCACCGCCTCTTCAACCTCGCTCAATGTTCCAGACTGATGTAGAGGGGGCGCTGCCTCAGCCTGCAGTATGGTGAGGCACATGAAGGTCAGTGTGGTGACTAGAGCGATCACTAGTGCTTTGTTGTAATTCATTGTTAGAGTATTGGTCACCTGAAAAAATACACAGACAAATTTAGTAGTTGAATTACAATGCATTGATTATAATGTTGTGTGATTGCTCGCCCTGGATGGCACATGTGGTGCTTTCTGAAACAGTTTACTTTCTGAAAGTTTCTGAGGTGATTTTCCATTGCCTTCCTGAGCATCTGCGTCAGTCGGTTCTTACGATACACGTGCAGTTATCGGATGGACTATTCTCAGATATTCCGGACCCAATACGGCCATGATAATAATAATCATTATTATAGCCTACAGAAATCATTATCATAATTATCAGAACAGCCGTACAGTATATTATTCGATGAGTACCACTGTACATCCAGTTAAAGTTATAATTATCTAAAAAATATGCAATCAATCCCGTGTTGGAGACCGGAAATTTGAGAATAATCTACGGATTATTATTGTACATGTTTCGTAAAAACCGACTAACACAGATACTGAGGAAGGCAAAGGTAAACCACCTCAGAAATCAGATCTTCCCTAGCTCAAGGCACCATTTTAAGTATGGTAAGGCACAGCCTCATTGATGGAATCAACTTGTTGGCCTATTGAGTTCTCATTATACCTGATGTCGTCGTCAGATGATGATACGGTGATGGCTTTTGTAATTTGGCCGCCGGCGGACAATGGCAGGAGTTCGGAGAAAGGCTATCGAATGTTATAATTTCTGTCGCAATAAATATAATGAGTTTAGGCAGCTTTAGAATAATACAAGAAACGTTATTGCAGAAGTAGCTTATTCGATGTAATACTCAGTGGCGTCGCCAGCATTGTGATTGAAGGGGTGGGGGTATGAAAAAAATTAGTACACGAGCGCTCTATCAAAGTCTGAAAAAAGTGCAAAAGTAAAACGAGCCCTCAAAAATGACGTTCTCTCATGACGTTCGCGCAGTATTGTTAATAAAGTTCGTCAGTTTTAAAAACGGAGCCAGAGAAAAAAAATGAACTCTTTATTACACATTTTGGCCCCCACTCAAAATTATCTAGATCCACCACTGTTCTTCATGATCTTACCAGATTTCAAAATGAAAATTAACATGTTATAAAATACCAAAAAGTTGCGGGGGGGGGGCACATGCACTAATGCCTCAATGGTATCGACACTACTGTTCATACCTGTTTAAAGATTGAGTCCCTATTTGAAACAAATACCACCGTTTACGAGACGCTTAATTTCTAAGCAGATTAAATTTTGTTGAAGAGAAAATCTTCCTTTTTATACATTTCTCATTAATAAACACTCAAGGGCATAGAATCTGATTGTACCGCAGGCTATGAAATGTTAGCATTATTTGTTTCTTCATCCCACTCATTGATTCGATCTTGGCTGCCAGATTACAATCAAAAGACGTACAATGATTCAAATATAGGAAATCATGCCCGGTCGTTTAATCGTTAGTTCGCCATCTGTCGTACGGACGGAAGGAACTCAGATTTATATTTCTTGCAACTGCTCATAGAACAATAAGAAAGAACGGCCACTTGCAGGAAGTAGGCCTAGGCCTATCTATAGTAACACATTATAAAATGATTAATCGAATTATTCCGACAAGGTCACCATGTTGAGAATTACACCAATTACCATTTTCCTATCGATAGCATACAAATAAGCGAGTCACCGCTATCTATTATTCTAACTGCTTGTTTAACTTTAATATATCTTTTATTAAATAAACAAATCACTAGTTTGACATTTCTTGGAAAGGAACACCTGTGTACCATCGATTCATAAATTATTCTCAATTATAGGCTAGCTATTTGATTCAAGCAAGATTTAAAAAATCTTTAACTCATTAATTGATAACATCGGTAGAGTGTTTGCCTCTGAAGTAAGTGTACCAGGATCGAATCCCAGGTCAATTGATAACAAAATAAACAAGGTTCTCATGATGATTATTCGAATATCTGCGCAGACTGTCATTGTGAGCCATCTAAAAGGCAAAGATAGATAATCAGAAGAGGAGCGGAGTCAAACAAAAAACCACACTTGGCGAATAGCCTACATGTATCAACAAGTGCGGTTGTCAAGTGTAAAAGTGTAAGCAATATACGAATGAAAGTTAACAAAAACAGCATAATGCAATAGGCATACTGTATAATAGTAAGTATGCTGTTCTTTCCATATTAGGAATAAAGGTCTTACTAGGAGTCACTCACAAAATGTAATTACTCCGTGATTATATATTATACACAGTATTATGATTCGATCCCACGCCTTTGCATTATCTGAAATCCATTGTGAGAATTGTTACGCGAAGCGCTGTCGGTCGAATACAGGCCTACTTGAAAATATGCGGATACTATTAATACTTTAATTATGAAACTTTTTAATTAATAAAACTTTAGTAAAAAATATTCGAAAACTTTATGAATTTGACCAATCCAATACTATATCTATTCGTAAGAGACGTCGTACGCAGATGTTGAAGTACAAGTTTAACTCATCTGCGCCACGACGTCTGCGTGCCAGAGCAACTGGTCGCTCAAATTTCATATTTGATGTGATTTATCGACAGCGAGTGTGGGGGCAGTGACCGTTCTAAGCCAAGGCCAAGGGGTCCGTGGCCCTATAACTTTTCATCTAGCTCAAATATTTCCATGAGTAACATTGTTGAATAGTAGCATCTGTGTGAAATGTTATATGTGACCCCAACTTGGTTCCCCAAAATATATTTTGCTATAAGAGCAGCAGGTTGCAGGGGCCCCCATTGGGGGGATGATGGAGCGGCTCGCTCCAATATTGAGGCTGGGGGGGGAAGTTAAGACTACCTAAAATGAAGAGCTTGGGAGGGAAACATCATATATTTGACTTTGTAGGGGGGGGGGGGCGCTCCACCAAGTTTGGGGGGAGGGGGGGGGGGAGGTGGGGCCCCTAGCAGGTTGTGACCTGTGACAGTCTTGACTAATGTTCTATAATTGTTTCCTTTGTTACACACAGTGCCTATAACCAAACTCACTTTCCTTTGTGAGTCGGGTGTGAAAGAGAATTATTGGAAGAAATTAGTAGGCTACGTAGCAGGAGACTGCTTCAAGAGATTGCGAAAGTTGAACATGGGTCTGACATATGGTCGTAATAGATGAACGTATGATAGTGAGACTGGGGACCTTGCCGCCAGATTAATGACAAGTATTACTGTGTGCATCAAATACAATCAAAAGTAATTGCTGAACGCTCTTGAAAATGGGATCAGTCCCACACCAAAAGTCAGTATTTACTGTGACCTTTTGATTGTATAAGATGCCAATCAAATGCAACCTTTGCATGTTATTTTATAAAGGCATAAAGCCGAAGTTAACGTCAGTTTCATCTCTCGAAAGGGATATCAGTGACGGGTGAGCCTCAGATTCGAACCCCGCACATACTGATCCCTAGTCGGAAACCTAACCGATGTAGCTACTGGCGCCTGCCATGTTATATTATATCTCTATCTATATAAAGAAGACATTCTGTGTGTGTGTGTGTGTGTGTGTGTTTCTGTATGATCGGAATGCATTTCGACAGTTTTACACCTTTTCACTCCATTTCTTCACTATTGTGTCCGTGTGGGCATGGGACATCCAGTAGGGGGGTTGCCGTCCACCTTTGTGACCGCTACCAGAGTGTCCAGGCCCAAAAACGTGTCAAGAACGTGTAATTTCCACAGGTTTTCAGTGTTACAGGTCCCGCAAGCAGTTGTGTTATCAACAAACTAATATAAAAGCAAAAGTTCGGGGGGG